>JAKRSJ010000070.1:607500-848280 GCA_026413565.1 Aythya baeri | reverse complement strand
CCCGGTGTCACCGCTCTGAGGGGGGACACCAAAATGTCCCCTGGGGGGGGGGGGCACCCGCGCCATGTCCCCAAAATGTCCTAAAGTGTCCCCAGAGTCCCCAAAATCTCCCCAAAATGCCCCAAAGTGTCCCCAAGGTGTCCCCAAAATGCCCCAAAGTGGCCCCATAGTCCCCAAAATGCCCCAAAGTGTCCCCAAAATGCCCTAAAGTGTCCCCAGAGTCCTCAAAATGTCCCCAAAATGCCCCAAAGTGTCCCCAAGGTGTCCCCAAAATGCCCTAAAGTGGCCCCAGAGTCCCCAAAATGCCCCAAAGTGTCCCCAGATTGTCCCCAAAATGTCCCCAGTGACCCCAAAGTGTCCCTAAGTGTCCCCAGGCACAACCTGCCCCCCTCCATGGCACCGGCCCCGTGTCCCCAAATCCATCCCCGTGACCCCAAACCCAGCCCCCTGCCACCCTCCAATGTCCCCAAAGTGTCCCCTGTCCCCAGCCTGTCCCCATGTGGCACCATCGCTGTGACCCCCAATCCATCCCTATGTCCCCAAACCCAGCCCCATGACCCCCAATACATCCCCATGACCCCAAATCCAGCTCTTTGTCCCCAAATCCATCCCTGTGACCCCAAATCCATCCTCATGTCCCCAAACCCATCTCTATGTCCCCATATCCATCCCCGTGTCCCCAAATCCAGCTCTTTGTCCCCAAATCCATCCCTGTGACCCCAAAGCCAAATCTATGTCCCCAAATCCAGCCCCGTGACCCCCAATCCCGCCCTGTGACCCCAAAACCAGCCTCGTGTCCCCAAACCATCCTGTGACCCCAAATCCATCTCCCTGTCCCCAAATCCATCCCTGTGTCCCCAACCCATCTCCATGTCCCCATATCCAGCCCCATGTCCCCAAACCCCACCCTGTGACCCCAAACCCAGACCCCTGACCCCAAATCCCGCCCTGTGACCCCAAATCCCGCCCCCTGTCCCCAAACCCATCCCCATGACCCCAAATCCAGCCCAAATTCTGTCCCCAAATTCTGTGACCCCAAACCCAGCCCCGTCCCCAGCTCTCAGCGACTGCCCCCCGGCTCCTAAGCCCCGCCCCCAGAGCCCACAAGCCCCGCCCACCACCCAAAACCACGCCCCCGACCACAAGCCCCACCCACCACCCCCACAAAAGCCCCGCCCCCAGAGCCTCCAGGCCCCGCCCACCACTCAAACCCCGCCCCCCGTGCCCAGAAGCCCCGCCCCCTGCCCCAAGCCCCGCCCCCTGCCCTCAAGCTCCGCCCATTTTCCCGCCAAAACCTTTTTATTGACCCCGGGTCCGGAGGGGGGGTCGGGGGGTCCGGGGGTCCCAGCGCCGCCCCCTCCCCCTCAGCCCTCGGCCGGGCCCGGGGGCTTCGGGGGCGGCCCCGGGGGGGCACCTCGGGGCTCTGGGTGCCGGGGGCGGCTCCGAGCTGGGGGGCTCCCGGGGCGCCTCGGAAAGGGGGGCCCGGGGGCCGGCTCGGGGCCCGCGGGGGTCCTGGGGGGAAAAAAGGGGGATGGGTAAGGGGGCACCCAAGGGTGCTGGGAAGGGCACTTGGGGGGCACCCAAGGGTGCTTGGGGGAGCACCCAAGGTGGGGGGGCACCCAAGGGTGCTGGGGGTGGGAACCCAAGGGTGCTGGGAAGGGCACTTGGGGGCACCCAAGGGTGCTGGGGAGCACCCAAGGGAGGGGGGGCACCCAAGGGTGCTGGGGGAGCACCCAAGGGTGCTGGGGAGAAGCACCCAAGGGTGCTGGGAAGGGCACTCGGGGGGGCACCCAAGGGTGCTGGGGGGGGGGGTTACGCACCTTGGGAGGGTCGAGGCTGGTGTCGGGGGATCCGGCCCCCCGAGCTGTCCTCGTCCTCGGGGACGCTGATGAAGATGGGGGGGCTCCAGGTCGGCGCCCCCGGCTCCGGGGAGGCTTCGGCGTGGGGGGGGGCGGCGGCGGCGGGACCCCCCCCCGGGGCCGCCTTCGCCTTCGCCTCCTCCTCGCTGGGGCGCTTGGGGGGCTTCTCCTGAAGTGGGGGGGCAGGGATGGGGGTGAAGCAGCCGGGACCCCCGGACAGACCCCTGCCCCCCCCGCCCAGCACCCTTGGGTGCCCCCTGAGCCCTCACCTCTCCGGGGGTCCCTCGCGGGGCTCGGGGGCCGTGCCGAGGCCTCCAGGATGGCCATGGTGGAGAGCGGGATGTGGGCTTGCTGCGGGGGGGCAAAAATAAGTGGGGGGTTGGGGGGGGGGCACCTGACCCCCACCCCTCAGAGCCTGACACCCCCACACAGCTCCAGGACCCCCCAGATCCCACCAGGACCCCCGCACCCAGCCTCTGTGACCCCCCCATTCCTTGAGCCCCCCCCCAACCCACCAGAAGCCCCCCCAATCCCCTGAGACGCCCCCCTCCCAAACATCCTTTGGGACCCCCCACATCCCCTAGGAACACCCCCCTGTATTTTCTGCGCCCCCCCCCCCCATTCCCTGCCCCCCATCCTTTGGGACCCCCTCCCATCCCTGTGCCCCCCCGCACCCCTCACACCCTTTGGGACCCCCCATCCCCTGGGACCCCCCAATCCCCTTACTCCCCATCCCTGTGCCCCCCCATTCCCCCCATTTGGGACCCCCCACCTCCCCTAGGACCCCCCAATCCTCCTACCCCCCAATCCTTGTGACCCCCCACCCCCCCCCATTTGGGACCCCCCACCCTAGGACCCCCCCACATCCTCTGCCCCCCAACCCCTGTTACCCCCCCACCCTTTGAGACCCCCCATCCTCCAGACCCCCTCCCACCTCCCCTCTACCCCCCCAACCCCCTCAGCCCCCATCCCTGTGCCCCCCCTACCCCCCCATTTGGGACCCCCCCATTTGGGACCCCCCCACCTCCCCCTAGGACCCCCCCAACCCCCCCCCCCCCACCTCCCCTAGGACCCCCCAACCCCCTCTCCCCCAACCCCTTTCCCCCCCCACTCCCCCTAACCCCCAGGACCCCCCCACCTCCCCTAGGACCCCCCCCCCCACATCCTCTGCCCCCCCATCCCCTATTACCCCCCCATCCTTTGGGACCCCCCCCACCTCCCCTAGGACCCCCCCCACATCCTCTGCCCCCCATCCCCTATTACCCCCCCATCCTTTGGGACCCCCCACCTCCCCTAGGACCCCCCAACCCCCTCCCCCCACCCCTTTCCCCCCACACCCCCCACACCCCCTAACCCCCAGGACCCCCCCTAACCCCTCAGGACCCCCCCCCGTGTCATTTTTTCCCCGGGGGGGGGTCACCTGGTGGGGGGTGAGCCCCCGCACGTGGGCCAGGAGGGGCTCGCGCAGCTCCGGGCACTTCTCGAAGACGGCGGCGAGTTGGGGGGGGGGCAGCTGCAGGACCACCGGGAACGACTGCGGCTTGGTGCGCTGGCAGCACTTGATGAACCCCTCCCACACCTTGGGGTGCTTCCACACCTGGGGGGGGGTCAGGGGGGGTCAGGGAGCACCCCAAAAAATTGGGGGGGGGTCTGGGAGTCGGGGTCCCAGCCACAGGCTGGGGGTTGCAGAATTGGGGGGAATGGGGGTTCAAAGGGATCTCCTCCAACATCTTGGGGTGTTTCCAGGCTGGGGGGCGCGGGGGGTCAGGGAGCCCCAAAAAAATTGGGGGGGTCTGGGGTTGAGGGTCCCAGCCACAGCATGGGGGTTGCAGGGATGGGGATAAATGGGGGTAAATGGGGGGAATGGGGGTCCCCTCTGACATCTTGGGGGACTTCCAGAATGGGGGGGGCACGGGGGGGTCAGGGAGCACCCCAAAAAAAATTGGGGCGGGTCTGGGGTCGGGGTCCCAGCCACAGGCTGGGGGTTGCAGGGATGGAGAGAAATTGTGGGAAATGGGGGGAATGGGGCTTCAAGGGGTCCCCCTCTGACTCCTTGGGGTGTTTCCAGGCTGGGGGGGGCAGGGGGTCAGGGAGCACCCCCAAAAAAATTGGGGGGGGTCGGGGGGCGGGGGTCCCAGCCACAGGCTGGGGGGTTGCAGGGATGGGGGGAAATAGGGGGGAATGGGGGGAATGGGGGTCCCCCTCCCACACCTTGGGGTGTTTTCACACCCGGGGGGGGGCAGGGGGGGTCAGGGAGCACCCCAAAAAAATTGGGGGGGGTCTGGGGTTGGGGGACCCAGGCACAGGCTGGGGGGTGGCAGGGATGGGGATAAATTGGGGGAAATGGGGGGGAATGGGGGTCCCCTCTGACATCTTGGGGGAATTCCAGACTGGGGGGGCACGGGGGTCAGGGAGCACCCCAAAAAAATTGGGGGGGTCTGGGGTCGGGGGTCCAAGCCACAGGCTGGGGGGTGGCAGGGATGGGGGGAATAGGGGGGGAATGGGGGCTTCAAGGGGTCCCCCTCTCACATCTTGGGGTGTTTTCACACCTGGGGGGGGGGGGCAGGGGGGTCAGGGAGCACCCCCAAAAAATTGGGGGGGTCTGGGGTTGGGGGTCCCAGCCACAGGCTGGGGGGTTGCAGGGATGGAAAGAAATTGGGGGAATGGGGGTCCCCTTCTGACACCTTGGGGTGTTTCTAGGCTGGGGGGGCACGGGGGGTCAGGGAGCACCCCCAAAAAAATTGGGGGGGTCTGGGGTCGGGGGTCCCAGCCACAGGCTGGGGGTGGCAGGGATGGAGAGAAATTGGGGGAAATGGGGGGGGAATGGGGGGGGAATGGGGTCCCCCTCCCACACCTTGGGGTGCTTCCACACCTGGGGGGGGGTCAGGGGGGGGTCAGGGAGCACCCCCAAAAAAATTGGGGGGGGTCTGGGGTCGGGGGTCCCAGCCCCAGGCTGGGGGGTTGCAGGGATAGGGGGAATGGGGGGGAATGGGGGTCCCCCTCCCACATCTTGGGGTGTTTTCATACCTGGGGGGGGCACCGGGGGGGTCAGGGAGCACCCCCAAAAAAATTGGGGGGGGTCTGGGGTCGGGGGTCCCAGCCACAGGTTGGGGGGTTGCAGAATTGGGGGGGAATGGGGGGTTCAAAGGGATCCCCTCCTATGCCCTGGGGGGCTTTCACACCTGGGGGGGTATGGGGGGCTCAGGGAGCCCCCCCCATCGTGACAGCTGCCCCACTATCATGACAGCCAGCCCCACAATGCGACAGCGACCCCCCTTACTGTGACAGCCACCTCCCCATCGCGACACCTGCCCCCCTATTGTACCAGCTGCCCCCCTATCATGACAGCCATTCCCCCTATCGCGACAGCCGTCCCCCCTATCGCGACAGCCAGCCACCCCCCTATTGCACTAGCCGGCCCTCCTATCGTGACAGCCGCTCCCCTGTCATGACAGCTGCCCCCCCATCACACCAGCTGGCCACCCTATTGCGACAGCCAGCCCCCTATCACAACAGCTGGCCTTCCTACCGAAACAGCTGCCCCCCCCATCACAACAGCCACCCCCCTATCGCGACAGCCACACCCCTGTTGTGGTAGCCACCTCCCTATTGCACAAGCCAGGCCCCCTATCGTGCCGGCTGGCCCCCCTATCGTGACAGCCACCCCCCCAACACGCCAGCCGCCCCCCTATCGCGCCAGCCACCCCCCTTATCATGACAGCCAGCCTCCTATCACGACGACCACCCCCCTCTATCGCACCAGCCGCCCCCCCGTCATGACAGCTGGCCCTTGTATCGCGCCAGCCGCCCCTCTATCGCGACAGCCAGCCCCCTTATGACAGCCAGCCCCCTATCGCGACGGCCGGCCCCCTATCACGACAGCTGGCCCTTGTATCGTGACAGCCGCCCCCTATCGCGACAGCCACCCCCTATCGTGACAGCCACCCCCTATCGCGACAGCCACTCCCCTTATCATGACAGCCAGCCCCCTATCGCGACAGCTAGCCCTTGTATCGTGACAGCCGCCCCCTTTCGCGACAGCCACCCCCCTATCGCGACAGCCACTCCCCTTATCATGACAGCCACCCCCCTATCGCGACGACCACCCCCCCTATCGCGCCAGCCGCCCCCCTATCGCGACGACCACCCCCCTCTATCGCGCCAGCCACCCCCCTATCGCGACGACCACCCCCCTCTATTGCGCCAGCCGCCCCCCTATCGCGCCAGCCACCCCCCTATCGCGACGACCACCCTATCGTGACACCTCTATCGCGACAGCCGCCCCCCCCCCCACCTGCTTCATGATGAGGCGGGACAGGATGTTCATGACGAAGCCGCCGAGGCGCGGGTACATGGTGAGCGCCTGGATGACGGTGCGCATCAGCAGCATGGGCAGGGGGCTCTGCTCCATCAGCTGCTGCATCACCACCGCCAGCACCTCCGACGTGTAGACGTTGCGCTCGGCGAAGCACAGGTTGGTGGCTGCGGGGGGGGGACAGGGGGACACCCTCGGTTGGGGTTGTGCCCCCCCCCCCGGGGTGCGTGTGTCCCCCCCGCCCCATCTCCCCTGCTCACCCTTGATGATGGATTTCATGTCGCACTTGGAGGAGTCGATGTTGTGCAGCGCGATCAGCAGCTCGCCGGGGTTCAGCGGGGACACCGCCGAGGCGCCATCACCTGCGGGGGGGGAGGATTTGTCACCCGGGAGGGGGGATTTGTCACCTGGGGGGGGGGCGCGGCACCGCGGTCCCTCGCTGTGGTGGCTCGGTGACCCCAAAAATGGCACCGCGGTGGCTCAGTGACCCCAAAAATGGCACCACGGTGGCCCTGTGTCCCCAAATCTGGCCCCATAGTGGCTCGGTGTCCCCAAATCTGGCACCAGAATTGTCCTCAGGGGGGTCTCATGTCCCACGTCCCTCCCTCCCATAGCTCAGTGTCCCCAAATCTGGCACTGCAGTGGCTCAGTGTCCCCAAAAATGGCACCATGGTGGCTCAGTGTCCCCAAATCTGGCACTGCAGTGGCTCGGTGTCCCCAAATCTGGCACCAGAATCATCCCCGGGGGGGGTCTCATGTCCCACGTCCCCCCCCCATAGCTCAGTGACCCCAAATCTGGCACCACGGTGGCTCAGTGACCCCAAAAATGGCACCAGAATTGTCCCCAGGGGGGTCTCATGTCCCACGTCCCCCCCCCCATAGCTCAGTGTCCCCAAATCTGGCACCAGAATTGTCCCTGGGGGGGTCTCATGTCCCACGTCCCCCCCCCATAGCTCAATGTCCCCAAATCTGGCACCACGGTGGCTCAGTGACCCCAAAAATGGCACCACAGTGGCCCTGTGTCCCCAAATCTGGCCCCGTAGTGGCTCAGTGTCCCCAAATCTGGCACCAGAATCATCCCCGGGGGGGTCTCTTGTCCCACATCCCCCCCCATAGCTCAGTGTCCCCAAATCTGGCACCACGGTGGCTCAGTGACCCCAGAAATGGCACCAGGGTGACTCAATGTCCCCAAATCTGGCACTGCAGTGGCTCAGTGTCCCCAAATCTGGCACCAGAATCGTCCCTGGGGGGGTCTCCCATCCCACGTCCCCCCCCCCAGGGACATCCCATGGATGGAGGGGGCACCGGGACCATCCCTGGGGTGTCCCTGGGGTGTCCCTGGGGTGTCCCCGTGTCCCCACATCTCCCACCGGGACCGTCCCCAAGCTGCTCCTGTGCCCCCCACACACATCCCACGCCCCCCCTGCCACCACCCCACATTGTCCCCGTGTCCCCCAGCCCGGACCGGGGCTGTCCCCAGGGGGGTGCCAGCCCCACGGTGGCCGTGTCCCCCCCCTCCAGGACTGTCCCCGGTGGGGGTCCCTACCGTGCTGCGTCCCCAGCAGGCGGTTGAAGACCTCCTTGACCACGATGGGGTTGAGCTTGATGAGCTTGGGGAGCGCCTGGATCACCTCTTTCTGCCCCAAAACCACGGCCCCCTCAGCGCTGACCCCGAGCGCCGGGCGGAGGGGACAGGGAGGGGACACGGGGAGGGGGACACGGGATGGGGACAAGGCGAGGGGACAGGACACGGGATTGGGACAAAAAATGGGGAATGGGGTGTAGGGGTGGGGACACGGGATGGGGACACGGAGATGGGGCCAGGAGACTTGGAATGGGGTCGGGACACGGATGGGGACACAGGGATGGGGACGGGGACACAGGGATGGGGACACGGAGATGGGGACAGGGTGTAGGGGTCAGGACACGAGATGGGGACACGGGGTGTAGGGAATGGGGACACAGGATGGGGACGGGGACATGGAGATGGGGAACGGGGTGTAGGGTTGGGGACATGGGATGGGGACACATGATGGGGACATAGGATGGGAAAATGGGGTTGGGGACATTGGAATGGGGACAGGGACACGGGGATGGGGACACGGAGATGGGGACAGGGTGTAGGGGTCAGGACACGAGATGGGGACATGGGGATGGGGACACGGGGTGTAGGGAATGGGGACACAGGATGGGGACGGGGACATGGAGATGGGGAACAGCGTGTAGGGTTGGGGACACGGGATGGGGACACACGATGGGGACATAGGATGGGAAAATGGGGTTGGGGACATGGGGATGGGGACAGGACACGGGGATAGGGACAAGGACATGGGATGGGGACATGGAGATGGGGCCAGGAGACTTGGAATGGGGTTGGGACAGGGATGAGGACACAGGGATGGGGACAAGGACACAGGATGGGAAAACGGGGTTGGGGACACGGGGACACGGGGACAGGGGACACGGGGGGGACGCCCCCACCTTCTCCAGCCCGTTGAGGACGGGGATGAGGAAGCGCACGTCCGGCAGCCGCTTGTGGTACAGGTCCCGGACGCGCTTCACCAGCTCGGGCGAGGGCGGCACTGCGAGGAGGAGGAGGAGGAGGAGGAGGAGGAGGAAGGAATGAGGAGGGGGCCACCCAATGACAACGTGTCCCCGGGGGGTGTCCCCGCGCGTCCCCGTCCCCACCTTTATCCGTCAGGCTGTGCAGGCAGCGCGTCACCAGCGTCTCGGCGCCCTTGGGGCAGTTCTCCACCAGCAGCAGCAGCTCGGGCGAGTTCATCCCCATCCCGCGGATCTGCGGCACCAGCGGCATCCCCAGCGTCCCCGCGGGGTCCCCAACGTCCCCAAGGGTCCCCCCGGGGTGTCCCCAAAGCTCACCGGCTGCTCGATGACCCGCAGCACGGTGCGCTTGATGTCGGCGATGGCCTCGGTGTAGACGGAGGCGAGCTCGTGGATCAGCTTGTGGTTGTGGGGCAGCAGCGCCAGGTAGAGGTAGAGGCACTGCTTGATGGTCTCCTCCGTCCAGGGCGCCGCCACCTCTGCGGGACACCCTTGTCACCTTGATGTCCCCCACCTTTGGGTGGCCCCCGTGGTCCCTGCGGGCTCACCGGTGTCCTTGTCGGCCCCGAAGAGGACGGAGGGCGGGTTGGGGTGCACCAGGAGCTGCAGGTAGTTGAGGGCGAATTTCTCCACGTAGTCCCGCAGCTGGTCCTTCTCGTACATGCGCTTGATGAAGAGCAGAGCCTGCTGCCGGACCTAAGGGGAGGGGGTGGCACCAGGGTGGGGACGTCACCGGCACGGGGACATCGCCATCATAGGGGTGGCACCGGCACGGGGATGGCACCGGCACGAGGACGGCACCGGCACGGGGACGGCACTGGCACGGGGACATCACCATCATAGGGGTGGCACCGGCATGGGGATGGCACTGGCACGGGGATATCATCATCGTGGGGATGTCACCAGCATGGGGACATTGCCATCATAGGGATGGCACTGGCACGGGGACGTCACTGGCACGAGGATGTCACCAGAGTGGGGACATCACCGGCACAGGGGCATAATTTGGGATTATTGGGATAATCGCCATCGTGGGGATGTCACCGGCACGGGGATGTCACTGGCATGGGGACATCACTGACACAGGGACGTTGCCATCATGGGGATGGCACTGGCACGGGGACATTGCCACCGTAGGGATGTCACTAGCATGGGGATGTCACTGGCACGGTGGGGACATCACCGGCACGAGGACGTCACCAGAGTGGGGACACCACTGGCACAGGGACATAATCATCATGGGGACATCACCAGCAAAGGGATGTCACCAGCATGGGGACGTCACCGTTGTGGGGACATCACCAGTATAGGGACATCACCATCATGGGGACATTGACACTGTGGGGATGTCACCAGCATGGGGACGTCACCAGCACAGGGACATCACCGGTGTGGCAACGTCGCCAGCACAGGGATGTCACCACCATGGGGACGTTGCCATCGTGGGGACAACACGGGGATTGTTATTGTCACAGGGATGTCACCACTGTGGGGACATCACCAGTGTGGGGACGTCACCACCATGGGGACATCACGGGGATGTCACCACCGTGGGGACATCACCATTGTGGGGACGTCACCGGCACGGAGACACCACCAGTGTGGGGACCTCACCAGCACAGGGATGTCACCATCACGGGGGACGTCCCCACGGTGGGGCCATGACGGGGACGTCCCCACCGCGGGGATGTCCCCGGGGGTGTCCCCACCACGGGGATGTCCCCGGGGGTGTCCCCACGCCGCCCCCACCTTGTCCTTCTCGTGGGAGCTGAGGTCCAGCAGCACGTGCAGGTACTGGAACTGCCGCGAGGGTCGCTTGAAGATGAGGTCGCGCAGCGTGGACATCCCCAGGTAGGTCCGGCTCTGGGGGGGGGGACACACGGGGAGGGGACACATGGGGACATGTCACCACCCGGCCCCGGCCCCGCTGCCCCCCCCCCCGAGCCCCCTCCCCTGGCGCCCACCTCGTCCTCGCAGTATTTGCGGATCACCTCCAGCGCGCTCTCGGTGATCAGCGGCGCCTCCAGCACCACCTTGGTGAAAACCCTGCGGGGATGGGGATGGTGTGGGGGGGCCGGGACCCGGGGGTGGGGACCCGATGGGGGCGGTTTGGGACCCTATGGGGTTGGTTTGGGACCCCTATGGGGATAGTTTGGGACACTAAGGGGGAGATTGGGGACCCCATGGGGGTGGTTCAGGACCCTATGGGGGCGATTTGGGACACTAAGGGGGCAGTTTGGGACCCCATGGGGGCAGTTTGGGACACTAAATGGACAGTTTGGGACCCTAAGGGGGCCCCATTCCCATCCCAGTGTCCCCATCCCCATCCTGGTTTTCCCATCCCCATCCCGGTGGCCCTGTCCTTGTCCTGGTGTCCCCATCCCCATCCCAGTGTCCCCATCCCCATCCCGGTTTCCCCACCCCCATCCCAGTGTCCCCATTCTGGTGGTCCCATCCCCATCCCAGTGGCCCTGTCTATGTACTGGTGTCCCCATCCCCATCCCAGTGTCCCCATCCCTATCCCGGTTTCCCCATCCCCATCCCAGTGTCCCCATCCCGGTGTCCCCATCCCCATCTTGGTGGCCCTGTCCTTGTCCTGGTGTCCCCATCCCCATCCCTGTGTCCCCATCCCCATCCCAGTTTCCCCATCCCCATCCCAGCATCCCCAACCCAACAGTCCTGTCCTTGTCCTGGTGGCCCCATCCCGGTGTCCCCATCCCCATCCCAGTGTCCCCATCCCCATCTCCACATCCCCATCCTGGTTTTCCCATCCCCATCCTGGTGGCCCTGTCCTTGTCCTGGTGTCCCCATCCCCATCCCAGTTTTCCAATCCCCATCCCAGTGTCCCCATTCTGATGGCCCCATCCCCATCCCGGTGGCCCCGTCCTTGTACTGGTGGCCCCATCCCCATCCCAGTGTCCCCATTCCCATCCTGGTGTCCCCATCCCGGTGTCCCCATCCCTATCTTGGTGGACCTGTCCTTGGCCTGGTGTCCCCATCCCCATCCCAGTTTCCCCATCCCCATCCTGGCGTCCCCATCCCAACAGTCCTGTCCTTGTCCTGGTGTCCCCATCCCCATCCCAGTGCCCCCACCTCATCCCAGTGTCCCCATCCCCATCCTGGCATTCCCATCCCCATCCCAACAGTCCTGTCCTTGGCCTGGTGTCCCCATCCTGGTGTCCCCATCCCCATCCTGGTGTCCCCATTCCCATCCCAGTTTCCCCATCCCCACCCCAGCGCCCCCACCCCATCCCAGCATCCCCACCCTCACCTCCCCCTCCCCACCCCGCGCCCCCCGCGCCCCCCGCGCCCCGCGCCCCGTCCCCCACCCATCCTTCTGGTCTGGCTTCTCCTGGAGGCCGGAGAGGAGCCCGATGAGGCAGTCATCGTAGCGCTGGAGGCCGGGGGGGCCACGGCTCAGGTAGGCGTTGTACTCCTGGAAGAGCCACGCGAAAGCCAAATCCAGGCGCCCACGGACGTCCTCCAGCACGAAAGCCAGCAGCTCGCTCTGCAGAGGCACCTCGAAGTGCGTCACCAGCGCCGCCAGGATCTTCACACGAGCCTAGGATGGAGAAAAACGTTGGGTTTGGGGTTTTTTTTTTGTTGGTTTTTGGTTTTTTTTGGAACATCAGGAGGGAGGGTGCCGGACCTGGGCGGCCCCGCTGCAGGCGACGGCGCGCTCGGCGCGCAGGATGCGGGTGACGGCGCCCAGCTTCAGCTTCTCCACCTGCACGTCGCTCAGCGGCTTCACCACGTCGCTCAGGCGGAACACCTTCTTGCGGCCCCCCGCGCCCGCCAGCCTGAGGGATAGGAGGGGCTCAGCACCCAAACGGGAGGGGTTTCGGCCCGAAAAAGGGACCTCGGCACCCGAATGGGTGGTATTTGCCCCAAAAATGGGACCTCGGCACCCAAATGGGTGGTGTTTTGCCCAAAAAAGGGACCTCGGAACCCGAATGGGTGGTGTTTTGCCCCAAAAATGGGACCTCGGCACCCAAATGGGCAGTGTTTCGCCCCAAAAATGGGACCTCGGCACCCAAATGGGTGTCGTTTCACCCCAAAAAGGGACCTCAGCACTCAAACGTGTTGTTTTGCCCCAAAAATGGGACCTTGGCACCCGAACTGGTGGTGTTTTGCCCCAAAAATGGGACCTCGGCACCCAAACAGGCAGCGTTTCCCCCAAATAAAGAGATCTCAGCACCCAAATGGGTGTCATTTCCCCCCAAAAAAAGGGACCTCGGCACCCAAATGGGCAGCGTTTCACCCAAAAAAGGGACCTCGGCACCCAAATGAGTGTCTTTTTGCCCCCAAAATGGGACCTCGGCACCCAAATGGACAGTGTTTCGCCCCAAAAATGGGACCTCGGCACCCAAATGGGTGTCGTTTCACCCAAAAAAGGGACCTCAGCACCCTAATGGGCAGTGTTTCGCCCAAAAATGGGACCTCAGCACCTAAACGGGCGGTGTTTCAGCCCAAAAATGGGACCTCGGCACCCAAACGAGCGGTGTTTCAGCACAAAAATGGGACCTCAGCACCCAAATGAGTGTCATTTTGCCCCAAAAAAGGGACCTTGGCACCCAAACTGGTGTCATTTCACCCAAAAAAGGGACCTCAACACCCAAACAGGCAGCATTTTGCCTAAAAAATGGGACCTCAGCACCCAAATGAGTGTCATTTTGCCCCAAAAACGGGACCTCGGCACCCAAATGGGTGTCGTTTCACCCAAAAAAGGGACCTCGGCACCCAAACGCGTCCCGTTTCGCCCCAAAACCAAAAGGGGCAGCACGGGGCTTTCCCTGAGAACCTCAGCACCCAAACGCGTCCCGTTTCGCCCCAAAACCCTCATCCTGGGGGGTCTCACCGCGGCTGCGTGGCCGGCATGATGGGCTCCGGCCTCCGTTTGGTCTGGGGGGCTTCCTCCTCGGCGCCCCCCCCGGCCGAGCCCTGCGCCCCCAGCACGGCGATGGCCTGACCCTGCGCCAGCGCCGAGAGGCGCCGCTTGATCACCACGCTCTCCGGCTTGGCCGCCTTCTCCTCCTTGGGTTCCTCCTTCAGGTGCTTCGTCTGCTCCACGCCTGCCACGGGGAGGACAAAGATGAGCGGCAGGACCCCCAATTTAATTCAGACCCCCCCCCAAAAAAAAAAAATAAATCATTTTACCAGGGCCCAGCCCCGCTGCCGTCATCTGCGTGGCCATCAGGCGCGCGAGGTGCTTGATCTGCGCCTCGGTGCCCGCCGACTCCACCGGCGTGTAGGTGGCTTGGAAAGAGGCTGGCATGGCCTCGGGCAGGTACACCATGCTGATCAGCACCTGGGGGGGGTCCCACGAGGCTCAGGACCCCCTCCCCAAATGCCTTTGTCCCCCCCGAATGCGGGTGTCCCCCCCCCAAATGCGGGTGTCCCCCCGCTGACCAGGTTGGCGACGTTCTCCGGGGTGAGCAGGGGTTGCAGGAACTCGGCGGTGATGTCGGTGTCGGAGGGGGCGCTGGCCTGGGACCCCCCCTTGGGGGCTGCCACCGCCACCGCCTCCAGGTCCTTGTCCTCGTCGTCCTCCCCCAGCGGGGGCTCTGCGGGGGGTGGAGGAGGGGTCAGGGAAGCCCCCCGAGGTGGTCCCGAGGGGACGCAGGGGGGCGTCGTGCCAACAGTTGGCACCAGGAGGGAACTGGGAGGGAACTGGGAGGGTACTGGGGGGCACTGCGGGGACACTGGGGGGCTCTAAGGTCACCCCAGCTGCCCCCAGTGTCCCCAGGATGACAATGGGACAGCCCTGGGGGTCTGTAAGGCCATTGTGCCTGTCCCCAGTGTCCCCAGGAAGGTACTGGGAGGATACTGGGAGGCACTGGGAGGACCCTGGGAGGCACTAAGGCCACCCTGCCTATCCCCGGTACCCCCAGGAGGTCCCTGGAGGGCACAGGGAGGTTACTGGGAGGACCCCGGGGGGCACTGGCTGGACCCTGGGGGTCTCTAAAGCCACTCCACCTGCCCCCAGTGTCCCCAGAAGGGTACTGGTAGGACCCTGGGGGTTACTGGGAGGACCCTGGGAGGCACTGGGAGGTCTTGGGGGGTCTCTAAAGCCACTCCTCCTGCCCCCAGTGTCCCCAGGAAGGTACTGGGAAGACCCTGGGAAGATCCTGGGGGTCTCTAAAGCCACTCCACTTGCCCCCAGTGTCCCCAGAAGGGTACTGGAAGGACCCTGGGGGACCCCAGGAGGACCCCGGGAGGCACTGGGAGGACCCTGGGGGACCCCAGGAAGACCCTGGGAGGACCCTGGGGGTCTCTAAAGCCACTCCACCTGCCCCCAGTGTCCCCAGAAGGGTACTGGAAGGACCCTGGGGGACCCCAGGAGGACCCCAGGAGGCACCGGGAGCACCGGGAGGCCCATTACAACCCCAAAAATCACGAGGAGTCCCCCCCCCCTTGTCCCCCCGTCCCCCCCCACCCCTCACCGATCTTCATCTTCTTGAGGGTGGCGTCGGGCTCGTCGCGGGGGCGCTTGCGGGCGTCGCGGGGGCTGGGCATGCTGCGGGCGATTTCGGCTTGCTGGGTGCCCAGGTCGACCAGCAGGGTGGTGATCTGAGCCTGGAAGTCCCCCGAGGCCGGGTGCCGCAGCACGCTCAGCAGGTGAAGCTTCAGGTTCTTGCGCACGCTGCTCACCTGGGACTTGGCCAGGGTGGGGGGCAGGTTGGCTGTGAAGAAAGGGGGGGGGACACGCAGAAGGGTGGGGAGGTGTTGGGGACGCACGGGGGGCCGGGACATCCAGAGACCAGCACCGAAATGAGGTGGAGGGGAGGAAAGAGGGGATCTGGGAGCTCAACCCCAAAAGGAGGTGGGGGGGGGACACTGGGGACTCAGTACACCCAGACCCCAGACCCAATAGGAGGTGGCAGTGGGGACACCAGGGATCCGGGACCCCAACCCCAAAAGGAGGTGGCAGTGGAGACACCAGGGGTCCAGGACCCCAACCCCAATAGGAGGTGGTGTGGGGGCACCAGGATCCAGGACACCCAGACCCCAAACCCTAGGGAAGGTGGCAATGGGGACATCAGGGATCCAGGACCCCAACCCCAGTAGGAGGTGGCAGCGGGGACACTGAGGGTCCAGGACCCCAACCCCAATAGGAGGTGGGGAGGGGACAGTGGGGATCCAGGACCCCAACCCCAATAGGAGGTGGCAGTGGGGACAGAGGAGATCCAGGACCTTAACCCCAATAGGAGGTGGCAGTGGGGACACCGGGATCTAGGACCCCAACCCCAATAGGAGGTGGTGTGGGGACACTGGGATCCAGGACCTTAACCCCAATAGGAGGTGGCAGTGGGGACACCGGGATCTAGGACCCCAACCCCAATAGGAGGTGGTGTGGGGACACTGGGGATCCAGGACACCCAGAGACCAGCCCCAGTAGGAGGTGGCAATGGGGACATTGGGTATCTTGGACCCCAACCCCAACAGGAGGTGGCAGCGGGGACACTGAGGGTCCGGGACCCCAACCCCAATAGGAGGTGGGGAGGGGACAGTGGGGATCCAGGACCCCAACCCCAATAGGAGGTGGTGTGGGGACACTGGGATCCAGGACCTTAACCCCAATAGGAGGTGGCAGTGGGGACACCGGGATCTGGGACCCCAACCCCAATAGGAGGTGGGGGGGGACACCAGGATCCAGGACACCCAGACCCCAAACCCTAGGGGAGGTGGCAGCGGGGACAGAGGGGATCCGGAACCCCAACCCCAATAGGAGGTGGTGTGGGGACACTGGGGACTCAGGACACCCAAACCCCAGCCCCAATAGGAGGTGGCAGTGGGGACATCAGGGATCTGGGACCCCAACCCCAATAGGAGGTGCTGTGGGGACACCGGGATCCAGGACCCCAACCCCAATAGGAGGTGGGGGGTGACCCTGGGGATCCAGGACACCCAACCCCAACAGGAGGTGGCAGCGGGGACATCGGGGATCCGGGACCTTAACCCCAACAGGAGGTGGCAGTGGGGACCCCGGGGGTCCCTCCCCGCCGTCCCCAGCCTCCTTCCCACCCCCCCCCCAGGGGCGCTCACCGTGCAGGGTCTCGTAGGCCTGGATGACCTCGGCCATGAACATGGGGCGCTGGCGGGCGATGGTGGCCAAGGAGCCCAGCGCGGCCGTCAGGTTGATGCTGGAGATGGCCGGGTGCACCATGAACTTCAGCAGCTGCTCCAGCGCCGCCTTGCCCTCCTCCCACAGCACGTCTGAGGGGACAAAGAGGGGGGGGGGACACGTGGGGACACAGGGATGGAGGGACCTGGGACATGGGGACACGCGTAGGGGCACGGGGGGACGCGGGGATGGAGGGATGCAGGGATATGGGGACAAAAGGACATGGGGACACAAGGATATGGGGATGGAGGGACATGGGGACACGCGTGGGGGCATGGGGGGACGCGGGGATGGAGGGATGCAGGGATATGGGGACACACGTGGGGACACAGGGATGGAGGGACCTGGGACATGGGGACACGCATAGGGGCACGGGGGGACGTGGGGTTGGAGGGATGCAGGGATATGGGGACAAAAGGAAAAGGGTACACAGGGATATGGGGATGGAGGGACTTGGGGACACGCGTGGGGGCACGGGGGGACATGGGGATACAGGGATGCAGGGATATGGGGACACATGGGGACACACGTGGGGACACACGGATGGAGGGACCTGGGACATGGGGACATGCGTGGGGGCACGGGGGGATGCGGGGATGGAGGGATGCAGGGATATGGGGACAAAAGGACATGGGGACACAAGGATATGGGGATGGAGGGACATGGGGACACACGTGGGGGCATGGGGACACATATGGGGATACAGGGATGCAGGGATATGGGGACACATGGGGGCACACGTGGGGACACAGGGATGGAGGGACCTGGGACATGGGGACACGCGTGGGGGCACGGGGGGATGCGGGGACACAGGGATATAGGGACATGGGGACTTGAAGGCACAGGGACATGGGGACACAAGGATATGGGGATGGAGGGACATGGGGACACGCGTGGGGGCACGGGGGGATGCGGGGATGGAGGGACTTGGGACATGGGGACACACGTGGGGACACAGGGATGGAGGGACCTGGGACATGGGGACACGCGTAGGGGCACGGGGGGACGCGGGGATGGAGGGATGCAGGGATTTGGGGACAAAAGGACATGGGGACACAAGGATATGGGGATGGAGGGACATGGGGACACGCGTGGGGGCACGGGGGGACATGGGGATGGAGGGACTTGGGACATGGGGACACACGTGGGGGCACAAGGATGTGGGGACATGGGGATGGAGGGACTTGGGGACACGCATGGGGGCACGGGGGGACGCGGGGATGGAGGGACTTGGGACATGGGGACACGCGTGGGGACACAGGGACACATATGGGGATGTGGGGATACAGGGATGCAGGGATATGGGGGCACAGGGACATGGGGACACACGTGGGGGCACAAGGATGTGGGGATGTAGGGACATGGGGACATAAAGATATGGGGACATGAGGACGCAGGGATGTAGGAACATGAGGATGCCGGGATATGGGGACATGGGGACACGGGGATGGGGACACGGGGACATGGGGATATGGGGACATGGGGACATGGGGACACGGGGATGCAGGGATATAGGAACATGGAGACACGGGGACATGGGGACACGGGGATATGGGGACAGGGGGACATGGGGACACGGGGACATGGGGACGCAGGGATATAGGAACATGGAGACATGGGGATATAGGGACACAGGGATATGGGGACATGGGGACACGGGGACGCAGGGATATAGGAACATGGGAATGCAGGGATATAGTGACATCAGGACATGGGGACGGGGACAAAGGGACACGGGGGCACGGAGACACAGGGACACGGGGTCGGGGGCTTTTGGGGCGGCGCGGCGGCTCACTGTATTTAATGTAGGGGTGGTCCTTGGGGATGCGCTCCAGGCTGATGTCGTTCTCGTGGCGCTTGGGGACGTCGGAGTCGGCCACGCGGGGGGACAGGGTGACAATCAGCCCCTCCACGAACTTGATGGCGTGCGTGCGCACCCCGTCGTTGTCCGAGTCCAGCAGCAGGATGATGTCGCTGGCCATGGCCGCCACCATCTCCCAGCACGCCTCCTGCAGCTCGCTGATGGCTTTCGACTTCACCATCCACTGCAAGCGACCGGAAAAACCTCGGGGTGACCCCCCCGGCACCCAAGGGTGGCCCCCATCCCCCAAATCGGGCACCCATGGGTGCCCCCATGGCCGCCACCATCTCCCAGCACGCCTCCTGCAGCTCGCTGATGGCCTTCGACTTCACCATCCACTGCAAGCGACCGGCACAACCTCGGGGTGACCCCCCAGCACCCAAGGGTGCCCCCACCCCGCCTTGGGCACCCATGGGTGCTCCCATGGCCGCCACCATCTCCCAGCACGCCTCCTGCAGCTCGCTGATGGCTTTCGACTTCACCATCCACTGCAAGCGACCGGCACAACCTCGGGGTGACCCCCCCGGCACCCAAGGGTGGCCCCCATCCCCCAAATCGGGCACCCATGGGTGCCCCCATGGCCGCCACCATCTCCCAGCACGCCTCCTGCAGCTCGCTGATGGCTTTCGACTTCACCATCCACTGCAAGCGACCGGCACAACCTCGGGGTGACCCCCCAGCACCCAAGGGTGCCCCCACCCCGCCTTGGGCACCCATGGGTGCTCCCCCGGAGGCGCTCACCTGCAGGGCCACCTTGTAGAGCTGCGTCATGGTGAGGATGGCTTTCTTCACCACGTTGACGTTCTCGTCCTTCAGCAGCATGTTGAGGTTGGCGATCAGCTTCAGCAGCAGCTCGATGTCCCGCTTGCTGCGAGATTTTTCCCATTTTTCCGTTTTTTCAGCCCAAAAAAAAAAAAGCGCCGAAAACGGCTTTTTTTGACCCAAAATGGACCCAACCGCTCGCCGTTTTCTCTTACCACGCCTCCTCGATGAAGCCCACCACGAACTTGCGCACCTCGATGGATTTGTCGGCTTGGAAGGCGATAATCTCCTAAAGGGGGGGGAAAAAAGGGGGGGCAAAAAAAAAAAAGGGGGCAAAAAAAAAAAAAAGGGGGCAAAAAAAAAAGGGGGGGGAAAAATAGGGGGGAGAAAAAAAGGGGGCAAAAAAAAGGAGGGGGAAAAAAAAGGGGGGGAAATAGGGGGGCAAAAAAAAGGGGGCAAAAAAAAAAGGGGGGGCAAAAAAAAAAGGGGGGGCTCAGCACCCAGCAGGATCCGTCCCGGTGTCCCCCCTTCGATCCCATGTCCCCACCCTGACCCCGTGTCCCCCCCCGACCCTGTGTAACCCCCCCCAACCCCGTGTCCCCCCTCCACCCCGTGTCCCCCCCCCATGTCCCCACCCCGACCCCGTGTCCCCCCCCGACCCCGTGTCCCCCCTTCACCCCGTGTCCCCCCCGACCCTGTGTCCCCCCTCCACCCCGTGTCCCCCCCCGACCCCGTGTCCCCCCTCCACCCCATGTCCCCCCCATGTCCCCCCGACCCCGTGTCCCCCCTCCACCCCGTGTCCCCCCCACCCTGTGTCCCCCCCATCCCATGTCCCCCCCCCCACCCGTGTCCCCCCTTTTTACTCACATCGAGGAAATTATCCAGCAGCGTCGGGTCCTTGTTGATGATCAGCTCCTGCACCTGGGGGGGGGGGACAAGGTGGCACCGGGGGGGGGACACAGGGTGAGGGGGGTCGTGGTGCCCCGGGGTAGGATGTGCCCCCCCAACCCCCACCTGCTTGAGGATGGTGATTTTGGAGTCGGTGCCCACCAGCGCCGCCTGGTTCAGGAGGTCCACGACCTGGGGGGGCACGGGGACATCAAGGGGGGGACAGGGACACGGGGGGGGGACAGGGACACGGGGGGGGGACAGGGACATTGGGGAAGGGATGGGAACACCGGGGGAGGTCAAAGGTAGAGGGGGGAGCTGGAGCCCTGCTGTTCTGGGTCCCCAAAATGCCCCCCCAAAGTGGGGACCCCCAAAGCCCCCCCATTCCCAAAACAGTGCCCTCCCCCCCCGCAGTGCCCCCCTTAACTGGGGTCCTCCCAGTGCCCCCACCCCCAAACCAGTGCCCACCCAGCCCCAAACTGTGGACCCCCATCCCCAAACCAGCCCCCCAGTGCCCCCCACCCCCAAAACCAGCCCCCAGTGCCCCCCATAGTAGTGTCCCCCCCATTTCCCCCCCCCCCCACCCCAGCCCCCCCAGAGCCCCCTACCCCCAAAGTGGGGTCCCCCCCCATTTCCCCCCACCCCAAAACCAGCCCCCCCAGTGCCCCCCACCCCCACCCCAGCCCCCCCAGCGCCCCCCACCCCCAAACCAGCCCCCCAGTGCCCCCCATCCCCAAATTGGGCCCCCCAGAGCCCCCTACCCCCAAAGTGGGGTCCCCCAGTGCCCCCCACCCCCAAATCAACCCCCCCATTTCCCCCCACCCCCACCCCAGCCCCCCTAGCGCCCCCCATCCCCAAATTGGGCCCCCCAGCGCCCCCCACCCCCAAATCAACCCCCCCAGTGCCCCCCACCCCCAAATCAACCCCCCCATTTCCCCCCACCCCCACCCCAGCCCCCCAGTGCCCCCCATCCCCAAATTGGGCCCCCCAGCGCCCCCCACCCTTAAATCAACCCCCCAGTGCCCCCCACCCCCACCCCAGCCCCCCATTTCCCCCCACCCCCACCCCAGCCCCCCCATTTCCCCCCCCACCCCCAAACCAGCCCCCCCAGTGCCCCCCACCCCCACCCCAGCCCCCCCATTTCCCCCCACCCCCACCCCAGCCCCCCCATTTCCCCCCACCCCCAACCCAGTCCCCCCAGTGCCCCCCCTGTCCCCAAACTGGGCCCCCCCCCGCGCCCCCACCCTCTCGGAGGTGCTCATGCTGTCGGCCCCGCACTCCTCCTCGCTGAAGAACTGGGAGGCCACGCTCATGCGGGTGCTGGGGGGGCCCTCGGCGCCCCCCGGCCCCGCCATGGCCCCAAACACGGTCCCGGGGGGGGGAGCACAGGGCCTAGGGGGGAAACCGGGACGTCCGTCAGGGGCCTGGGGCACCCTATAGGGCCTGGGGCACCCTATAGGGCCCAGAGAAGCCTTATAGGGCCCCAGGGTGACCTATAGGGCCCTAGGACACCCTATAAGGCCCCAGGATGTCCTATAGGGCCATGGGGCACCCTATAGGGCCCAGAGAAGCCTTATAGGGCCCCAGGATGCCCTATAGGGCCCTAGGACCCCCTATAGGGCCCAGAGAAGCTTTATAGGGCCCCAAGACCCCCTATAGGGCCCAGAGAAGCCTTATAGGGCCCCAGGATGCCCTATAGGGCCCTAGGACACCCTATAGGGCCCCAGGATGTCCTATAGGGCCATGGGGCACCCTATAGGGCCCAGAGAAGCCTTATAGGGCCCCAGGGTGACCTATAGAGCCCTGGGACCCCCTATAGGGCCCCAGGATGTCCTATAGGGCCATGGGGCACCCTATAGGGCCCAGAGAAACCTTATAGGGCCCCAGGACCCCCTATAGGGCCCAGAGAAGCCTTATAGGGCCCCAGGATGCCCTATAGGGCCCTAGGACACCCTATAGGGCCCCAGGATGTCCTATAGGGCCATGGGGCACCCTATAGGGCCCAGAGAAGCCTTATAGGGCCCCAGGATGCCCTATAGGGCCCTAGGACCCCCTATAGGGCCCCAGGATGTCCTATAGAGCCCTAGGACCCCCTATAGGGCCCAGAGAAGCTTTATAGGGCCCCAAGACCCCCTATAGGGCCCAGAGAAGCCTTATAGGGCCCCAGGATGCCCTATAGAGCCCTAGAACACCCTATAGGGCCCCAGGATGCCCTATAGAGCCCTAGGACACCCTATAGGGCCCAGAGAAGCCTTACAGGGCCCCAGGATGCCCTATAGGGCTCAAGGATACTCTAAAAGGGCCCCAGGATGCCCTATAGGGCCCCAGGATACTGTAGAAGGGCCCCAGGATGCCCTATAGGGCCCCAGGATGCTCTAAAAGGGCCCCAGGATGTCCTATAGAGCCCTAGAACACCCTATAGGGCCCCAGGATGCTCTAAAAGGGCCCCAGGATGCCCTATAGGGCCACAGCACACTCCATATGGTCCCTGGGATACCTTATAGGGCCCCAGGATGCCCTATTGGGCCCCAGCATGCTCCATATGGTCCCTGTAACACCCTATAGGGCCCCAGGTGACTCTAAAAGGCCCCAGGATGCCCTATAGGGCCCTACGACACCCTATAGGGCTTTAGGACACTCTACAAGGACCCCAAGGTGCCCTATAGGGCCCCAGCACACTCCATATGGTCCCTGGGGTGCCTTATAGGGCCCCAGGATGCCCCATATGGTCCCTGGGACACCCTATAGTGGCCCCATACACTCCGTATGGTGCCTGGGATGCCCTATGGGGACACGGACTGCCCTCAGGGTGTCCCATATGACCCCAGGACCCTCTATAGGGGCCCTGGCGCGCCACTGGGATGCCATATATGGCCCCGGGATGCCCTATAGGGGCACATACGACCCCAGGATGCTGTACACAGCCCCCAGGACACCCTATAAGATCCCCAGGATGCCCTATATGGCCCCGGGATGCTCTATAGGGCCCCTGGGATATCCCAACCCCCCTGGGCTGCCCCATACGCCCCCCCTGGGGCTCTGCCACCCCTGTCCTCTGCACCCACCCTATAGGGGCTCTCCAGGCCCCTATAGAGCTCCTCCACCCCATATGCCCCTTCAGGCCCCTACAGAGCCCCCCCCCAGCCCCACAGACCCCTATAGGAGCTCCCCGCCCCGCAGGCCCCTATAGGGCCCGTCCCTCCTCCCACTGGCTCCTATAGGGCACCCCCCCACCCCTATAGGCCCCTGGAGATCCCTATAAGCCCCTCGAGAGCCCTATAGGCCCCCTGAAGCCCCCTTTATAGCCCCCTATAAGGCCCTAGAGCCCCGTATAGCCACCCCACAGGCCCCAGTAGCCCCCTATAGATCCCTATAGCGCCCCCAGCCCCCTGTAAACCCCCAACAACCCTCCCTAGCCCCCTATAATCCCCCTAGAGCTCCTCCCAGCCCCCTATAGCCCCATATAGCTCCCCCATCCCCCTATAAACCCCCTATAGGCCCCCCCAGCCCACTATAAATGCCTTATAGGCCCCCCCATACCCATATAGATCCCCTATAGCCACCCACAGGCCCCTAGGCTCCCAGGCCCCCGCCCAGCCCCCGATAAACCCCCTATAGGCTCCCATAGCCCCCTATAGGCTCCCATAGTCCCCTTTACCACCCTATAAACCCCACTATAGGCCCCCTATAGATCTCTATAGCCTCCTATAAACCCTCTATAGGCTCCCATAGCCCCCCATAGGCCTCCATAACCCCTTATAGATCTCTATAGCCTCCTATAAACCCCCTATAGGCCCCCTATAGGTCCCCTATAGCCCTCCATAGCCCCCTATAGATCACTATAACCTCCTATAAACCCCCTACAGGCCCCCATAGACCCCTAAAGCCCCCTATAGATCCCTATAGCCTCCTATAAACCCCCCTATGGGCCCCTATAGGCCTCTATAGCCCCTCATAGCCCCCCTATAGGCCCCCATAGCCCCCTATAGGCCCCTATAACCCCCCTATAGGCCCCTCTAGCCCCCTATAGGCCCCCATAGCCCCCTATAGCCCCCTAGAGCCTCCTATAAACCCCCTTATGGGCCCTATAGGCCCCTATAGCCCCCTATAGGCCCCCATAGGCCCCTATAGGCCCCCTATAGCCCCCTATAGGCCCCTACAGATCCCTATAGCCTCCTATAAGCCCCCTATAGGCCCCTATAGCCCCCCATAGGGTTCCTATAGGCCCCCCATAGCCCCCTATAGGCCCCCATAGGCCCCTATAGGCCCCCATCGCCCCCCATGGCCCCCCCATGCCCCCAGCCCCCTCACCGCCTCCCGCGCGCTCAACGCCTCCACGCGCGCACCGCGCATGCGCGCGCCTCCTTCCCCCCGCCCACCCCGTGACGTCAGCGCGGCCGCCGGGAGGGCAAGCCACGCCCCCCCACCGCTCCTGCCCGCCGGTGGGCGGGGCCGTGCGAGACCACGCCTCCATCCACTGAGCCCCGCCCCACCTCAGCTCGGCCTCGCCCCCTATGCAACTACCCATGATTTAGGCCACGCCCACTTAGGTCACACCCCCTCGTAGGCCACGCCCCTCCCCGGCTGGGCCGGGCTGCCCCTCCTCGTGGCCCCGCCCCTCTCCCGCGTAGCCCCTCCCCGGGACCCCCGGGACCCCGGGACCCCCCCAGGACCACCGGGACCCCGAGACCCCCGGGACCCCGGAACCCCCGGGACCACCGGGACCCCCGAGCCCCGGGGGGGGGCAAAGACCTCGGGCTGGGGGTCCCCAAAAGCTTGGGGGCACCAAAAAGCTTGGGGTCAAGGGGGGCG
The DNA here is from genome assembly GCA_026413565.1 of Aythya baeri. Lineage (NCBI taxonomy): Eukaryota > Metazoa > Chordata > Aves > Anseriformes > Anatidae > Aythya > Aythya baeri. The sequence goes on along the minus strand of JAKRSJ010000070.1, from coordinate 823,096 downwards.
CCTGGGGGTCCCCAAAAGCTTGGGGGGGTCCCAAGTGGATGGGGTCAAGGGGGCCCCAAATGTTTAGGGTTAAAGGGGGGGCCCCAAATCCTTGGAGTCAAAGGGGGGGGTCCCGAATATTTAGGACCAAGGGGGGTCCCCAAATATTTAGGATCCGGGGGTCCCAAATATTTGAGGTCATGGGGGGTCTCCAAATATCTGAGGTCATAGGGGGTCCCCAAATCCCCACGGCCCCCCTCCGGCCATCGGGGTCCTGCTGCCCCCCCCATTCCCTGACAGCCCCCCCAGCCCCACATCTCCCCCAGTGCCCCCCCCAGCCCAACACCCCCAAATTCCCCCCAGCCCCAAATCCCCCCCCAGCCCCCATTTCGTCCCAGTGCCCCCCCCGGCCCCAACCCCCCCAAATTCCCCCCAGCCCCAAATCCCCTCCCCAGCCCCCCAGTTCCCCCCAGTGCCCCCCAGACCCACAACCCCCCAGACCCCGATTTCCCCCCAGTGCCCCCCAGCCCAACACCCCCCAAATTCCCCCCCAGCCCCACATTTCTCCCCAGTGCCCCCCCAGCCCCAAACCCCCCAGCCCCCCCAGTGCCCCCCAGCCCCACACCCCCCAAATTCACCCCCCAGCCCCAAATCCCCCCAGTCCCCCATTTCGTCCCAGTGCCCCCCAGACCCATACCCCCCAAATTCCCCCAGCCCCAAATTCCCCCCAGCCCCAAATCTCCCCCCAGCCCCACATCTCCCCCAGTGCCCCCCAGCCCCAAACCCCCCAGCCCCCCAGTGCCCCCCAGCCCAACACCCCCCAAATCCCCCCAGCCCCCATTTCGTCCCAGTGCCCCCCAGTGCCCTCCCCAGCCCCAAACCCCCCAAATCCCCCCAGCCCCAAATCCCCCCAGCCCCCAGTGCCCCCCATTTCCCCCCAGTTCCCCCCAGTGCCCCCCAGCGCCCCCCATTTCCCCCCCCCCCCAGGAGGTGCCGGGCAGAACCAGACGGTGCCCAGACGGGGCGGGGCCTCAAACAAGCACCGGGGGGGACACAGAATTTGGGGCGGGGGGGGGCAGAATTTGGGGAGGGGGGGGGGTCCACCCAGCCCCACAGCCGCCACCATGGGCACCCGGCCCTGCTTCGACCCCTGGCGCGACTACCTGGGGCTGGCCCGCATGGTGGCACCAGGGGACACCTTGGGGACACCGCGGGGGGTGGGGGACACCCCCAGCGTGCCGGGGGGGGCACCCGCTGAGACCCCCCCGGGACCCGCGGTGCCACCACCCGGGGATGGGACAACGCCGGCGGGACGCACGGTGTCACCAAGGGGGCCTGGAGAGCCACCAAGGGGCCCCACGGTGCCACCAACGGTCCCCAAGGTGCCACCAAGGGGCCCCACGGTGCCACCAAGGGTCCCCACCATGCCACCAAGGGGCCCCGCAGTGTCACCAGCAGCTCCTGAAGAGCCACCAACGGTCCCCAAGGTGCCACCAGCAGATCCTGGAGAGCCACCAAGGGTCCCCATGGTGCCACCAGTAGCTCATGGAGAGCCACCAGCAGCTCATGGAGTGCCACCAACGGTCCCCAAGGTGCCACCAGCAGCTCATGGAGAGCCACCGAGGGTCCCCAAGGTGCCACCAAGGATCCCCACAGTGCCACCAGCAGCTCCTGAAGAGCCACTGAGGGTCCCCACGCTGCCACCAAGGGTCCCCACGGTGCCACCAAGGGGCCCCACGGTGCCACCAAGGGTCCTGGCAGTGTCACCAGCAGCTCATGGAGTGCCACCAACGGTCCCCAAGGTGCCACCAGCAGATCCTGAAGAGCCACCAAGGGTCCCCACGGTGCCACCAAGGGTCCCCACGGTGCCACCAGCAGCTCCTGAAGAGCCACCATCGGTCCCCAAGGTGCCACCAGCAGATCCTGGAGAGCCACCAAGGGTCCCCACAATGCCACCAAGGGTCCCCATGGTGCCACCAGTAGCTCATGGAGTGCCACCAAAGGTCCCCATGATGCCACCAGCAGATCCTGGAGTGCCACCAAGGGTCCCCAAGGTGCCACCAAGGATCCCCACGGTGCCACCAGCAGCTCCTGAAGAGCCACCAAGGGTCCCCACGATGCCACCAAGGGTCCCCACGGTGCCACCAAGGGTCCCCACCATGCCACCAAGGGGCCCCGCAGTGCCACCAGCAGCTCATGGAGAGCCACCAGCGGTCCTGGCAGTGCCACCAGCAGATCCTGGAGAGCCACCAATGGTCCCCACGCTGCCACCAAGGATCCCCACGATGCCACCAAGGGTCCCCACGATGCCACCGAGGGTCCCCGCAGGGTCCCAGCGCCGCAGCCCGGGGGGGTGCAGCTTCTGCCGGCACAACGGGGAGTCGCGGCGGGTGTGGGTGTCCCACCGGCTGCGTGGCCCCGATGGCACCGTGAGCTGCCCGGTGCTGCGCCGCTACGTCTGTCCCCTCTGTGGGGCCACGGGTGACACCGCGCACACCCTGCGCCACTGTCCCCAAAACCCCCAGCCCGGCCCGGCCCCGCGGCGCGGCCGCCGCAACGCTGTGGGGCGCAGGCTGTGGCGGTGAGGCAGCCCCACGGACGGACACGCGGACACGTGGACGGAGCCACGGACCCATGGACAGAGCCACGGACACACGGACAGAGACACAGACAGAGCCACGGACGGACCCACGGACAGAGCCACGGATACAGGGACTGACCCACGGACACACGGACGGACCCACGGACAGACCCATGGACTCACAGACAGACCCATGGACTCACGGACAGACCCACAGACCCACGGACAGACCCACAGATACAGGGACTGACCCACAGACCCACGGACAGAGCCACAGACAGACCCACGGATACAGGGACTGACCCACAGACACACAGACAGACCCACGGACAGACCCACGGACTCACAGACAGACCCACGGACAGACCCACGGACTCACAGACAGACCCATGGACCCACGGACAGACCCACAGACCCACGGACTGACCCACTGACAGACCCACGGACAGACCCACGGATACAGGGACTGACCCACGGACCCACGGACAGACCCACGGATACAGGGACGGACCCACGGATTCACAGACAGCCCCACGGACAGACCCACAGACCCACGGACTGCCCCACGGCCAGACCCCCAGACAGCCCCACGGATGCATGGACAGAGCCACGGACCCACGGACGGACCCACGGACCCTTGGGCTGCCCCACGGGTGGACAAATGGACCCACGGACAGACCCACGGACTGACCCACGGATACAGGGACTGACCCACAGACCAACAGACAGACCCCTGGACACACGGACAGACCCCCAGACCCACAGACTGACCCACGGACAGACCCACAGACCCACGGACTGCCCCACGGACTGCCCCACAGACAGCCCCACGGACACACGGAAAGACCCCCAGACAGCCCCACGGACACACGGACAGCCCCATGGACCCACGGACGGACCCACGGACCCTTGGGCTGCCCCACGAGTGGACGAACGGACCCACGGACCCACGGCCAGCCCCACGGATGGACTCCATTACCCCATGGGGGGGGGCAGAGGGGGCCACCCCCCTCTTTTGGGGCCCCATTTCCCCCCGGGGACCCCCCCGTGTTTTTTTTTTTGGGTGGGGGGGATTCATCCAATTTCCATTGGGGGGGGGTGTTTTTTTTTGGGGTGTTGTGCGCGTTGACCCCCGTGTTGGGGGGGTGGGGGGCACCCATGGGTGCACCCCGTTATTTTTTTTTTTTGGGGGGGCATTGGGGTGCTGCCCCCCCCCCCCGAGCTGGGGAATAAAACCGGGTTCAGCTTCAGCCTCGTGCCTGCTCCGTGCCCCCGACCCCCCGTGCCCCCAAATCCCCCCGTGCCCCCCAACCCCCCTCCCCCCCCCCCGTGCCCCCCAACCCCCCCCCCTTCCCCTCCCCCATTCATTTCCCTCCCCCATTCATTCCCAGCGCGGCGGGGGCGTGGCCTGGTGGGTGGGAGGCGTGGCCTGGTGGGAGGAGGGCGTGGCCACGGCACTCCCCGCGCTCCTCCTACCGCGCCGTGACCGACAGCAGCGGCAGCCAATCGGCTGCGCCGAGGGGCGGGGCGGGGCCCAACGGACGCCCGGCGGAGGGGGCGGGTGACGGGCGGCGCCGGCAGCCAATGGGGTGGGCGAGGCGGGCGCGGCGGGCCAATGGGAGAGGAGGGGGCGGGGCGGAGGAGGCGAGCGGCGGGCGGTGAGTGCGGGGCGGCGGCGGGGAGGGGGCCCGAGGGACCCCCGGGACCCCCCCGGGACCCCCTGGGGCCCCCCCGCGTCCTGGGGGCGTCCCCGGGCCCCAGAGACTCCCCCCAGGTCCCCAGGCCCTCCCCAAATCCCAGAGACCCCCCCAAAATCCCAGTGCCCCCCCATGTTCCCCATTGATCCCCCCGCTGTTCCCCAGAGACCCCCCCAAAATCCCAGGACCCCCTCATTTCCCCCATACCCCCCCAGTCCCCCATAGCCCCCCATACCCCCACTGCCCCCTATTCCCTCCCATTGCCCCCCAAGACCCCCATAGCCCCCCCATACCCCAATCCCCCCTTACTCCCATTGCCCCCCCAAGACCCCCATCCCCCCCATCCCCAATCCCCCCACCCCCCAACCCCCTCACCCCCATTAACCCCCATTAACCCCTATTCCCCCCCCATTAACCCCCATTAACCCCCATTTCTCCCCCCACCCCCATTCCCCCCTTAAACCCCATTAACCCCTATTCCCCCCACCCCCATTAACCCCTATTAACCCCCATTCCCCCCACCCCCATCCCCCCCCAATACCCCCATTAACCCCCATTCCCCCCCCACCCCCATTAACCCCAATTCCCTCCCCATTTCCCCCCCACCCCCATTAACCCCCATTCCGCCCCCCCATTTCCCCCCCCCATTCCCCCCCCATTCCCCCCCACCCCCATTAACCCCCATTAACCCCCATTTTCCCCCCATTAACCCCCATTCCCCCCATTTCCCCACTCCACCCCCATTAACCCCCATTTCCCCCCACCCCCATTCCCCCCCACAATACCCCCATTAACCCCCATTCCCCCCCAATACCCCCATTACCCCCCATCCCCGTTAACCCCCATTTTCCCCCCATTAACCCCCATCCCCCCACTCCCCATTTCCCCCCACCCCAATTAGCCCCCATTAACCCCCATTCCCCCCATTCCCCCCACCCCCATTAACCCCCATTAACCCCCCATCCCCCCCCCACCCCCAATACCCCCATTAACCCCCATCCCCCCCCATTCCCCCCACCCCCATTACCCCCCATTAACCCCCAATACTCCCCATTCCCCCCCCACCCCCATTAACCCCCATTAACCCCCATCCCCCCCATTAACCCCCAACCCCCCCATTACCCCCCATTCCCCCCCACCCCCGTTAACCCCCATCCCCCCCATTCCCCCATTAACCCCCATCCCCCCACCCCCATTCCCCCCTTCCCCCCATTCCCCCCCCCCCCCATCCCCCCACCCCCCATCCCCCCCATCCCCCCCCCCCCATTAACCCTTTCCTCCCCCCCCCCCAGGCTCCATGGCTGCCCCCCAGCGCTGCGTGCGCGCGGAGCTCCCCCTCGGGGGGGGGCCGCACGGGGTCCGCCTGCGCCTGGCCCCCACCGCGCTGGAGGTGGAGGTGGAGGCGCTCGGCACAGCCCAGCGCTGGCGGGGGCGCTTCGACGCCCAGGGTGAGCCCCCCCCCGGGGTTATTTAGGGGCTGAGGGGGTGAGGACCCCCCCCCTTTTTGGGGTTTGACCCCCCCCCATAATTTTTTTGGGGGTAGCGGTGGAGGAGCTGACGCGGCGCACCGGGAATTTCAAGCGTTTCGGGGTGTTTTGTGCCATGCTGGAGGCGGCGCTGATGGAGGTGAGGTGGGGGGTGGGCACGGAGCCCCCCCCAAAAAAAAAAACGCTCAATAAACACCGTTTCTGCCCAATTCCGCCCCAAAATTCCACTCCCAATCCCCCTCCAGCACTCCCCGGCCACCATTACACCCCCAGTGCCCCCCAGTGCCCCCCAGACCCCAATACCCCCAATGCCCCCCAGGCCCCCAAACCCCCTGTACCCCCCAGTGACCCCCCAAACCCCCCAATGACCCCCAAACCCTCCTGTACCCCCCAATCCGCCCCCTAAACCCCTCCAAACCCCCCAGTGACCACCCCAAACCCCCTGTACCCCCCAGTGACCCCCCAAACCCCCCTGTACCCCCCCAGTGACCCCCCCCAAACCCCCCCCCAATGACCCCCAAAACCCCCCAATCCCCCCAAACCCCCCTGTACCCCCCCAATGACCCCCAAACCCACCAATGACCCCCCAAAACCCCCCCAATGACCCCAAAACCCCCTGTACCCCCCATCTGCCCCCTAAACCCCCAAACCCCCTGTACCCCCCAGTGACCCCCAAACCCTCCTGTACCCCCTGTACCCCCCAGTGACCCCCCAAACCCGCCTGTATCCCCCCAGTGACCCCCCAAACCCCCTGTACCCCCCAGTAACCCCCCCAAACCCCCCAACCCCCCCAATGACCCCCAAAACCCCCCAATCCCCCTCCCAAACCCCCTGTACCCCCCAGTGACCCCCCAACCCCCCAATCCCCCCGGGCCCCCTGTACCCCCTCAACCCCCCCAAACCCCCCTGTACCCCCCAGTGACCCCCCAATCCCCCCAACCCCCAAACCCCCCTGTACCCCCCAACCCCATTGACCCCCTGCCCCCCCCGCAGAGCAGCCCCTCGGTCAGCCTGGAGCTGCTGACCTTTGGGGACCTCCAGGCCCTGCGGTGCCGTGGGGGGACGGGGAAGGACCCCGGGCCCCCCCCCACCCCCATCCCGACGCGGCCCCCCCGGGGCTGGGGGCCAAGCGCTACCTGCTGCTGGTCTACTGCGTGGAGTTCGACAGGTGGGGGGCCGGGGGGGTTTGGGGGGTTTTTGGGGGGTTGGGGGGTTGGGGGGGGAATTGGGGTCCTGGGGGGGGTTGGGGGAGAAACCGGGGGTTTGGGGGAGGTTTGGGGGGGTTTTGGGGGCTGGGGGAGACTGGGGGATCTGGGGGATTTGGGGAGGGGTGGGGGGATTGGGGGATTTGGGGGTGTTGGGGGGGTTGGGGGGCTGGGGGTGTGGGGGGAATTGGGGTCCTGGGGGGGTTGGGGGAGAAACCGGGGGTTTGGGGGAGGTTTGGGGGGTTTGGGGGACTGGGGAGGGGAGACTGGGGGGTTGGGGGGCTTTTGGGGGGACTGGGGGGAATTGGGGGGTTTTGGGGGCTGGGGGAAACTGGGGGGTTTGGGGGGGTTTGGGGGCTGGGGGGATTGGGGGGCTGGGAGGGGAACTGGGGGGCTTTAGGGGGATTGGGGGGCATAGGGGGGTTGGGGGTCATTGGGGGGCTTTTGGGGGCTGGGGGAAACTGGGGGGTGGGGGGAATTGGGGTCCTGGGGGGTTGGGGGAGAAACCGGGGGTTTGGGGGCTGGGGGGGGAAACTGGGGGGTTGGGGGAATTGGGGTCCTGTGGGGGTGATGGGGGGAATCTGGGGGGCTTGGGGGGTTGGGGGCGTTTTGGGGGGTTGGGGGAGGTTTGGGGGGGCTTGGGGGGAATTGGGGTCCTGGGGGGCTGGGGGATTGGGGAGGCTCCGGGACTGGGGGGGGCTGGGAGGGGAATTGGGGGGCAATGGTGGGGCTGGGGGGGGGCACCCCACTTTCTGGCCCCCCCTCACCCCCTTCACCCCCTCGCCCCCCCAGGATCCACTACCCCCTCCCCTTGCCCCCGCCCCCCCAGGACCCCGACCCCCCCGGAGGCGGCGGCTCTGCGGCGCCTGGTGCGGACCCTGCGGGACGAGTGAGCTCCGAGACCCCCCGTGTCCGTGTCCCCCTCCCCGTGTCCGTGTCCCCCCCACCCCAAAATTTGTGCCCCCCCCCCCCCAGGCTGCGGCGGGCGCGGGCGGAGGCGCGGGGGCTGGAGGCCGAGCGGCTGCGGGAGGAGGCGAGGAGGCGGCGGCTGGAGGAGGAGGTCAGGGGGGGGGCACGGGGTCACCTGGGGTCACCCGGGGTCACCCGGTGTCACCTGGGGTCACCTAGTGCCACCCAGTGTCCCCCCCGTGTCCCCATGGCACCCAGTGTCACTCGGTGTCACCCAGTGTCACCTTGGTGGCCCCCGGTGTCACCCCGGTGTCCCCATGTCTCTCTGTGCCCCCCAGTGTCCCCAGCGTGTCACTTGGTGTCCCCTGGTGTCACCTAGGGTCACTCAGTGTCACCCCGGTGTCCCCATGTCCCCCAGTGTCACCCATTGTCCCCGTGTCACCTGGTGTCCCCCAGTGTCACCCGGTGTCACCTAGTGCCACCCAGCGTCCCCCCAGTGTCCCCATGTCACCCCGTGTCACCCAGTGTCTCCGTGTCACCCCTGTGTCACCCAGTGTCACCTCGGTGGCCCCCAGTGTCACTTGGTGTCACTCGGTGTCACCCCAGTGTCCCCATGTCCCCCGGTGTCCCCCAGTGTCCCCATGTCACCCTGTGTCACTTGGTGTTCCCTGGTGTCACCTAGTGTCACTCAGTGTCACCCTGGTGTCCCCCTGTGTCACCTGGTGTCCCCCCAGTGTCCCCATGTCACCCCTGTGTCCCCCAGTGTCCCCATGTCACCCAGTGTCACTCGGTGTCACCCCGGTGTCCCCATGTCCCTCTGTGTCACCCAGTGTCACCTCGGTGGCCCTCGGTGTCACCTAGTGTCACCCGGTGTCACCCCGGTGCCACCTGGTGTCCCCCCATGTCCCCCGATGTCACCCTGGTGTCCCCATGTCACCTAGTATCACCCCAGTGTCCCTTGGTTTCCCCCTGTCCCCCAGTGTCCCCCCATGTCCCCTGCTGTCACCCCATGTCACCCAGTGTCCTCCCGTGTCCCCCAGTGTCACCCCGGTGTCACTCGGTGTCACCCGGTGGCCCCCAGTGTCACCTAGCACCACTCAGTGTGACCCCAGTGTCACCCCGGTGTCCCCGTGTCCCCCTGTCCCTCCCTGTCCCCCTGTCCCCCCCCTAGTGTCCTGGTTCGAGCGGCTGTCCCCATGTCCCCCTGTGTCCCCCCAAGTCCCCCTGTCCCCCCCATGTCCCCTGGTGTCCCCGTGTCCCCGTGTCCCCGTCCCGGTGCCATCGGCTGTCCCTGTCCCAGCTGCGGGCTGCTCGGGATGCGCTGGGGTCGCTGCGGGCGCGCGTGGAGGCGCTGACGGCCGAGCTGGCGGCCACCAGGGGGTGAGGGGGGCTCGGCCCCAAATCCCTGTCCCCAAACCCTGTCCCCAAACCCCGTCCTTGTCCCCAACCCCCTGTCCCTGTCCCCAGACCCCTGCCATTGTCCCCAAATCCCTGTCCCCAAACCCTGTCCCCAACCCTTGTCCCTAAATCCCTATCCCCAAATCCCTGACCCCAAATCCCTGTCCCTGTCCCCAAATCCCTGTCCCCAAACCCTGTCCCCAACCCCTGTCCCTGTCCCCAACCCCATCCCCAAACCCCTGTCCCTGTCCCCAAAACCCGGTTATTGTCCCCAAACCCATCCTGGTCCCCAGCCCCTGTCCCCATCCCCGTCCCCATCCCCAAACCCCTGTCCTTGTCCCCAAACCCTGTCCCCAACCCCTGTCCCTATATTCCTATCCCCAAATCCCTGTCCGCAACCCCTCTTCCTGACCCCAAATCCCTGTCCCCAAACCCTGTCCCCAAACCCCGTCCTTGTCCCCAACCCCCTGTCCCTGTCCCCAGACCCCTGCCATTGTCCCCAAATCCCTGTCCCCAACCCCTCTCCCAGTCCCCAACCCCATCTCCAAACCCCTGTCCCTGTCCCCAAAACCCAGTTGTTGTCCCCAAACCCATCCCTGTCCCCAACCCCTGTCCTTGTCCCCAAACCCCTGTCCTTGTCCCCAGACTCCTGGCATTGTCCCCAACCCCATCCCCAACCCCTGCCATTGTCCCCAAAACCCAGTCATTGTCCCCAAACCTGTCCCCAACCCTTGTCCCAACCCCTTGTCCCCAAAACCCAGTTATTGTCCCCAAACCCTGTCACCAAACCCTGCAATTGTCCCCAAAACCCAGTCCCTATCCCCAGAACCCTGCCCTTGTCCCCAAACCCCTGTCCTTGTCCCCAAACCCGTGTCTTTGTCCCCAACCGTCCCCAAACCCCTGCCCCTAACCCATTCCTGTCCCCAAAACCCCATTATTGTCCCCAAAACCTAGTTATCGTCCCCAAAACCCTGTCCCCAACTCCATCCCCAAAATCCAGTCCCTGTCCCCAAACCCCTGTCCTTGTCCCCAACCTATTTTTGTCCCCAAAACCCCCTTTTTGTCCCCAAAACCCCATTATCATCCCCAAACCCCTGTCCCCACCCCATTCCTGTCCCCAAAACCCCCTTTTTGTCCCCAAAACCCCGTTATCATCCCCAACCCCTGTCCCCAAACCCGTCCCCACCCCATTCCTGTCCCCAAAACCCCCTTTTTGTCCCCAAAACCCCATTATCATCCCCAAACCCCATCCCCAAACCCCTGTCCTTGTCCCCAAACCCGCCCCCAACCCATTTTTGTCCCCAAAACCCCATTTTTGTCCCCCCAAAACCCCCTTGCCCTCCCCAACCCCCTGTCCATCTCCCCAACCCTGTCCCCACCCCATTCCTGTCCCCAAACCCCCTTTTTGTCCCCAAAACCCCCTTTTTATCCCCAAAACCCCCTTACCATCCCCAAACCCCATCCCCAATCCCCTTTCCTTCTCCCCAACCCCCCGTCCCCCTCCCAGTCCCCCTCTACCCCCCCCCCCATGACGCCCCCTCCCTCCCCCCAGCCGCCGGCGGGCCCCCCCCCCGCCCCCCCCCCGGGGCCCCCGCCCCGCGGGCTCCCGGGGCACCAGCCCGGGGCCCCCCCCGCCCCCCACACCGGCCGGGAAGTGGGGGGGGGCGGGGGTCACAGGGGGACACGAGACCCCGAGACCCCCAGGACCCCCAAGACCCCCCATTTCCCCCCCCCAGCCCCACGGGCGCCGCGTTTCGACCCCACAGCCTTCGTCCGAGCCCGCGAGCGGCGCCGCCGGGAGGTTGAGCTCCAAAAGTAAGTGGGGGGGGGGCATTAAGGGTGCTGCCCCCCCCCCTTCGTGTCCCTTTTTTTATGGGGGGGGTCCTCCCTGTGCTGCCCCCCCCCCACGGGCTGTCTCCCCTCTCCAGCAGGCAGCGGCGAGCGGCGGTGCCCGGCGGGGGCAGCCCCAGGGGGCGCGGGCGCAGCTCTTCGGGTGAGGGGGGCAACTAATGGGGCTGGGGGGACTTAATGGGGCTGGGGGCGCTTAATGGGGCTGGGGGGCACCTAATGGGGCTGGGGGGCGCTTAATGGGGTTGGGGGGCACATGAAGGGGCTGGGGGGCATCCTGAGGGGCTGGGGTGCACTTAATGGGGTTGGGGGGCACCTGATGGGTTGGGGGGCACTCAGTGGGGCTGGGGGGCATGGAAAGGCTGGGGGGCACCTGATGGGGTTGGGGGTAACAGAGGGGCTGGGGGGCACTTAATGGGGTTGGGGGGCACCCGGAGGGGCTGGGGGGACATGGAGAGGCTGGGGGGCACAGAGGGGCTGGGGGGCACCTAATGGGGTTGGGGGGCACCTAATGGGGTTGGGGGGCACTTAATGGGGTTGGGGGGCACTTAATGGGGTTGGGGGGCAAGAGAGGGGCTGGGGGGCACCTAATGGGGCTGGGGGGCACCTAATGGGGTTGGGGGGCGCCTAATGGGGTTGGGGGGCGCCTAATGGGGTTGGGGGGCGCTTAATGGGGTTGGGGGGCACTTAATGGGGTTGGGGGGGGCAACAGAGGGGCTGGGGGGACATGGAGAGGCTGGGGGGGGCATAGAGGGGCTGGGGGGGGCACCCAGGGGGGCTGGGGGGCACCTGGTGGGTTTGGGGGGTAACAGAGGGGCTGGGGGGCACCAGTGGGTCGGGGGGGGGCACTTAATGGGGCTGGGGGGGGCAACGGAGGGTTGGGGGCCCCAGGTGGCCTGGGGGGGGGGACCCAGAGGGGCTGGGGGGCACCTGGAGGGGCTGGAGGGCACCTAATGGGGCTGGGGGGCACCCAACAAGTTGGGGGGCTCCCAGTTGGTTTGGGGGCACCCAACGGGTTGGGGGCACCCAATAATTTGGGGACCCCCCCAATGGCCCTGCCCCCCCCCCCGACCCCCCAGCCGAAAGTCTCCGGAGCCACCACTCGGGCAGCGAGGCCGAGCCCCGTGGGTAAGTGGGGGTCACAAAAATTGGGGGGGGGCACCGCTACCACCACCCCCGGGGGGGGGACACCCCCATTTAACCCCTTCCCCCCTGCCAGCAGCAGCAAGTGGGGGGCCCGCAGCCGGAGACCCCTCAGCTCCTCGACCTGGAACAGCCCCGGAGAGGTGAGGGGGGCAATAAATTTGGGGGGGGGGGGCCAATAAATTGGGGGGCAATAAATTGGGGGGGGGGACATGGGACAAGTGCCCCCCCCCCTCTACAGGCACCTCAGGGCCGCAAGCAGCCACCAGGCAGCGGGGCCGGAGCTCGCCGCGAGAAAGGTGAGCCCCCCATTTTGTGACCCCCCCCGGCCCCGATTTTGTCGTTTTTTCACCCATTTTCTCCTGCCCCCCAGAGAACGTGGGCGAGCTGTGGGACATCGACGCCCGGCTGCAGGCGCTGCAGGACTGCCTGGGGGCGCTGCACGCCCGGCAATGAGACCCCCCCCCAGGGACCCCCCCCCTTGGGGACACCGGGACCCCCCTCTGGGGACATTTGGAACCTTTTGGGGACATCAGGACCCCCCCCCCAGGGATATTTGGGACCCTTTGGGGACATTGGGACCCCCAGGGACACCGGGACCCCCCCAGGGACAGCAGAACCCCCCCCCAGGGACATTGGGACCCCCCCGGGACATTGGGACCCCCCCTCTGGGGACATTTGGAACGTTTTGGGGACATCAGGACGCCCCCGCCGAGGACATTGGGGACTCCCTGGGGACATTGGGACCCCCCCAGGGACATCAGGAACCCCCCCCCGGGGACATGGGGAACCCCTGGGGACACCAGAACCCCCCCAGGGACATTTGGACCCCCCCAGGGACATTGGGACCCCCCCAGGGACAGCAAAACCCCCCAATGGGGACATCGGGACCCCCCCCCGGGATATTGGGACCCCTTGGGGACATTGGGACCCGCCCAGGGACATCGGGACCCCCCCCCCCAAGGACATTCAGGACCCTTTGGGGACATCGAGACCCCGCCAGGGACATCAGGACCCCCCTGGGGACACCAGGCCCCCCCCCAGGGTGTTTTGGTGCCACAAGGCCCCCATGTCCTCCCCTGTCCCCCCCTCCGCACAAAGTGTCCCCGGGGGGGGACAGCAGTGGCAGTCACACAATAAACTCGTGTGCCCCCCCCAATGTGTCCTGTGTCTGTGTCACTGTCCCCAGCGGGGGGGGGCACTGGGGGAGGGGGGGGGCACCCAGGTGACATCGGGGACATGGCCCAGGCCAAGGGACCCGGGGGGGCCACCAGGGTGGGGGTGACATCGCTGCCACCCCCCCACGGTGCCCCCCCGGGGGCTTTATTCAGCACCGCCTCACAGAGCCCCAAAATGGGGCAAAAAACACAGGATTTGGGGCCGGGGGATGTTCCCGCATGGGAGGGGTGGGCGTCGAGGGGACGGTGCCCACGGTGACAATGTCCTGATGGCCCCGTGTCACAACATCCTGGTGTCACGATGTCCCCATGTCGTGACATGCCAGTGCCACTGTCCCAGTGTCACGACGTCCCGGTGTCATGATGTCCCCATGTCGTGACATCCCAGTGCCATTTTCGTGTGTCGCGATGTTCCAGTGCCATTGTCCTGGTGTCACGACATCCCGGTGTCATGATGTCCCCATGTCACGACGTCCCCATGTCGTGACATCCCAGTGCCATTTTCCCAGTGTCACAATGTTCTGGTGTCACATCCCGATGTCACGATGTCCCCACGTTGTGACATCCCAGTGCCACTGTCCCATTGTCACGACACTCCAGTGTCATGATGTCCTCATGTTGTGACATCCCAGTGCCATTGTCCTGGTGTCATGACATCCTGGTGCCATGATGTCCTCACATCACGACATCCCAGTGCCACTGTCCCACTGTCATGACATCCTGGTGTCCACGATGTCCCCATGTCGTGACATCCCAGTGCCACTGACCCACTGTCACGACATCCCAGTGCCATTGTCCCAGTGTCATGACATCCCAGTGTCATGATATCCTCATGTCGTGACATCCCAGTGCCATTGTCCCAGTGTCACAATGTCCTGGTGTCACGACGTCTCGGTGTCACGACGTCCTCATGTCGTGACATCCCAGTGCCATTGTCCCACTGTCACGACATCCCAGTGTCACGATGTCCCCATGTCGTGACATCCCAGTGTCCCAATGTCCTGGTGTCACGATGTCCCCATGTCGTGACATCCCAGTGCCATTGTCCCACTGTCACAATATCCTGGTGTCACGACATCCTGGTGTCATGATATCCTCATGTCGTGACATCCCAGTGCCATTGTCCCAGTCTCACAATATCCTGGTGTCACGACATCCCGGTGTCACGACGTCCCCATGTCGTGACATCCCCATGCCACTATCCCACTGTCACGACACCCCAGTGCCATTTTCCCACCGTCACGACATCCCCCTGTCACGACATCCCCCCTCCGCCCCCCCCAGCCCCCCGGGGGGCAGCAGGCGGCAGGCGGTGACGGTGCCCAGGGTGGCGGCGACGGCGGCGAGGTCGCGACGGGCCAGGCGCAGGCAGTGAGCGGCGGCGGCCGCCCCCGCCTGCGCCCCCCCCAGGGGCCCCCCCAGGGCCCCCAGCAGCCTCGCGGCCCCCCCGAAACTGCGCCCCCAGGCGGCGCCCACCCCCCCGCAGCCGCCCCTCGCCCGCCCCCAGGCGCTGCTGCAGCAGGGAGGGGCCCCCCACCCCCTCGACCCCCCCAGCATTTGGGGGTGGGATTGGGGTTTGGGGGGCTCGGGGGGGGCCCGGGGGCTCGGCTTCGTCCTCGCTCTCCGACGCCTCCCCGGCACCTTCAGCCCCGCCGGGACCCCCCCCCCCACCCCGGGGCAGGGCCCCCCGGCTCTGGCTCCGAGTCGCTCTCCGAGGCTTCGCCCAAAACCAGCGTGGGGGGCGGGGGGTGGACATGGCCTGGGGGAGGGGGACACGGGGAGGGGGGTCAGGGGGCACGACCCCCAACCCCCATTTCACCCCAGCCCAGCCCCGGGTGTCCCCCCCAGACCCCCCATTTGCCCCCCTGCCCCCACATTTTGCCCCCGTGCCCCCCCATTTATCCCCAGGTCCCCCCATTTGCCCCCACCCCCCCCCATTTGCCCCCTGCCCCCCCATTTTGCCCCCACGCCCCCCCATTTGCCCCCACCCCCCCAATTTATCCCCCCTGCCCCCCCTTTACCCCCATGCCCCCTCGGGGTTCCTCAAAACACCCCCAGTCCCCCCCCCCCCGCCCCATGGGACCCCCCACCCCCATAACCCCCCCAGTGCCCCCCCCCAGCCCCATGGGACCCCCTGCCCCCCCATTTCCCCCAATCCCAACCCCAGGCCCCCCCCAAACACCCCCTGCCCCCCCCCAGCCCCATGGGACCCCCCCCATTTCCCCTATTCCCAACCCCAAGGGTCCCCCAGCCCCACCCCGAGCCCTACGGGACTCCCCCAGCCCCCCCACCCCCCATTTTTCCCCATTTTCCCCCATTTTTTCCCATTTTTCCCCATTTTCCCCCATTTTTCCCCGTTTTCCCCCATTTTTTCCCATTTTCCCCATTTTTCCCCCATTTCCACCCCCCTAACACCCTCCACCCCCATTTCCCCCATCCCCAACCCCCCAGGACCTCCCCGATCCCCCTGGACTCCCCCACCCCCCATTTTTCCCATTTTCCCCCAATTTTCCCCCATTTCCAGCCTCCCCCCTCCCGTACTGGGCTTCTCCGCGGATCACGTGACAGGCAGCCCCGCCCCGCCCTCTTCCGCCCGTCGCGTCACGTGACGTCCCGTGCCCGGCTGACGCCACCCGGAAGTGCCCTCACCCGGCATGGCGGCCGGGCAGCGCCGGGCGGGCTGCGCATGCGCAAGGAGGGAGGCGGGGGAGCGACTGCCCCGTTGTGGGAGGGGGCGGGACTGGGTGGGACTGGGGGTAACTGGGAGGGACTGGGAGGGACTGGGAGGGGCTGGGGAGACTGGGAAGGACTGGGAGGGACTGGGGGGAGCTGGGAGGGGCTGGGGAGACTGGGAAGAACTGGGAGGAACTGGGAGGGACTGGAGAGGCTGGGGGGACTGGGGGGACTGGGAGGGACTGGGAGGAATGGGAGGGACTGGGAGGGACTGGGAGGGACTGGGGAGACCGGGAGGGACTGGGGGAACTGGGAGGGAGTGGGAGGGGCTGGGGGAGTGGGAGGGACTGGGGGGAATGGGAGGAACTGGGAGGGACTGGAGGGGACTGGGAGTACTGGGGGACACTGGGGGAACTGGAAGGCACTGGGAGGAACTGGGGGGACTGGGGGAACTGGGAGGGACTGGGGGAAATGGGGGGCACTGGGGCAACTGGGGGGGCCTTGGGGGCACACGACAGGGGCCACAGGAGCACAGCAGGGACATGGGGGGGGGACATGGGGACACCAGTATGACCAGGGGCTGTCCCCAGTACTCCCAGTACTCCCAGTCAGCCCCCTCCCGCTCCCAGTTCCTCCCAGTGCCCCCAGTCAGTCCCAGTGCCCCCAGGCAAAACCAGTTCCCCCCATGCTACCCCCCCCATGTCCCCGTGCCCCCCGTCCCGATGGCCCCGTGTGCTTTATCTATTTTATTTTATTTTATTTTATTTTATTTTATTTTATTTTATTTTATTTTATTTTATTTTATTTTATTTTATTTTATTTTATTTTATTTTATTTTATTTTATTTTATTTTATTTTATTTTATTTTTGTTTCATTTCATTTTTATTTTATATTATTTTGTCCCACCCCACCCACCATCCCAATCCTACCAATCCCAATACCACCCCATCCCAGTCCCAATCCCATCCCAATCCCAGTCCCAATCCCATCCCCCCCATCCCCATTCGCTCCCTCCCCCAATCCCCATCCCAACCCTAATCCCACCCCATCCCAATCCCAATCCCATCCCCATCCCAATCCCAATCCCACCCCAATCCCATCCCCACCCCACCCCCATCCTCTCCCTCCCCCAACCTCAATCCCAATCCCACCCCAATCCAAATCCCACCCCAATCCCAATCCCAATCCCATCCCCATCCCAATCCCATCCCCACCGCACCCCCACCCTCTCCCTCCCCCAATCTCAATCCAACCCTTATCCCAATCCCAATCCCACCCCAATCCCACCCCATCCCCAACCCCAATCCCACCCCAATCCCAACCCCAACCCCAATCCCACCCCCATCCCCATCCCATACCCACCCCACCCTCTCCCTCCCCCAGCCCCAACCCCAATCCCACCCCAACCCCAATCCTAGCCCCATCCCAATCCCATATCCACCCCATCCTCTCCCTCCCCAACCCCAATCCCACCCCAATCCCACCCCCATCCCCATCCCATATCCACCCCAATCCCACCCCAACCCCAATCCCACCCCAACCCCAATCCCACCCCAATCCCACCCCCATCCCAATCCCAATCCCACCCCCATCCCAATCCCATATCCACCCCAATCCCAATCCCAATCCCACCCCAATCCCACCCCAATCCCACCCCCATCCCAATCCCAATCCCACCCCCATCCCCATCCCATATCCACCCCAATCCCAATCCCATCCCACCCCAACCCCAATCCCACCCCAATCCCACCCCATCCCCAATCCCAATCCCAACCCCAACCCCAACCCCAATCCCACCCCCATCCCACCCCAATCCCACCCCAACCCCAATCCCACCCCAATCCCACCCCAATCCCACCCCAATCCCAATCCCAATCCCACCCCATACCCACCCTCTCCCTCCCCATCCCAATCCCAATCCCACCCCAATCCCACCCCCATCCCCATCCCATATCCACCCCAATCCCAATCCCAATCCCACCCCCATCCCAATCCCAATCCCACCCCAATCCCAATCCCATCCTACCCTAACCCCAACCCCAATCCCACCCCAATCCCACCCCCATCCCCATCCCATATCCACCCCAACCCCAATCCCATACCCACCCCAATCCCAATCCCACCCCAATCCCAACCCCAACCCCAATCCCACTCCCCCCATCCCCGTCCCCGTCCCGTCCCCGTCCCGTCCCCGTCCCCGCAGGCCCTGAGGCGTGGTGTGGGGCCCTGACTCAGGGCCACCGGCACAGCCAGAATTTCTGCCCCGGCCACGCGCCCGCGGCCGCCTCCGTCACCGGCACCGCGCCGGGGCCGCGGGTGGGGCCGGCACCGGGCGCATAAAAACCGGGGGAGGCCGCGGGGGGGGGGACACAAATGTGGCCGGAGGGAGCCCGGGATGGAGCCCGCGGGGATGGCGGTGAGGACAGGGCCGGGGGGTGGGATGGGGATGGGGATTGGGATGGGGATGGGGATGGGGATTGGGACGGGGACAGGGACTGGGGCAGGGACTGGGACTGGGATTGAGGATTAGGAATTGGGACGGGGACGGGGACTGGGACTGGGATTGAGATTGGGGTGGATATAGGGACAGGGACAGGGACTGAGGATTAGGAATTGGGATGGGGATTGGGACAGGGACGGGGACTGGGACTGGGATTGGGATTGAGATAAGGACAGGATCAGGGACAAGGACAGGGATTGAGGATTAGGAATGGGGATGGGGACGGGGACAGGGACAGGGACTGGGACTGGGATTGAGATAGGGACAGGGACAAGGACAGGGATTGAGGATTAGGAATGGGGATGGGGACAGGGACTGGGACTGGGACTGGGATTGAGGATTAGGAATTGGGACAGGGACAGGGACAGGGACAGGAATTGAGGATTAGGAATGGGGACGGGGACAGGGACTGGGACAGGAACGGGGATGGGGACAGGGACAGGAACTGAGGATTAGGAATTGGGACAGGGACAGGGATGGGGACAGGGACAGGGACAGGGACAGGGGCTGGGATAGGGACTGGAGAATAGGGATTAGGATGGGGATGGGGACAGAGATGGGGACAGGGAAGGGGATAGGGACAGGGACAGGGACTGGAGAATAGGGATTAGGATGGGGACAGGGATGGGGACAGGGACAGGATGCAGATGGGCGTGGAGACAGGAACAGGTATAGGGGATTAGGGATTGGGGATTAGGATGGGGATGAGGATGTGGATGGGGATATGGGGGTGGGGACCAGGGCAGGGATGGGGACAGGGACAGTGATGGGGATGGGGATGGGGACAGGGAGTGGGAATTAGGGTGGGATTGGGATGGGGATTGGGATGGGGGTGGGATTGGGATGGGGACGGGGACAGGGACGGGGTGTTATGGGGTGTCTGTGTTGGCCAGTGGTTCCCAGTGTCCCCAGTACAGGCTGTCCCAATGTCCCCAGTGCCTCCTTCCCAGTGGCCACCCCTGTCCCCAGTACAGGCTGGGCTGTGGTCACTGGTGCCTCCAGTCCCAGTATCTCCAGTCTAGCCTGGCCACAGCCACCAGTGTCCCCAGTACAGGTGTTCCCAGCATCCCCAGTTCAGCCTGTCCCAGTGTCCCCAGTGCTCCCAGTCCAGCCTGCCCCATTCTCCCCAGTGTCCCCAGCGTGGCACAGCCCCCAGTACCCAGCAGGCCAGTCCCCACCACCCCACCCCAGGCTATCCCAGTCCATCCCAGTCTGTCCCAGTTCCCCCCCCAGCCCCCCCATTGTCCCTATTGGGGTGCCCAGGAGGGGACGTGGGGTCCCTGAGGACCCCGGGGACAAGGATGGGGGCTCCCAAAGTGCCCCAAAACTGCCCAGCATCAGGCAGCGCGGTCCCCATGTCCCCATGTCCCCTGTCCCTATGTCCCCATGACCCTGTGTCCCCATATCCCAATGTCCCAATATCCCAATGTCCCCATGTCCCCCAATGTCCCCACGTCCCTATGTTCCCATATCCCTCTGTCCCCATGTCCCCCAATGTTGTCCCCATGGCCCCATGTCCCCATATCCCTCTGTCCCCATGTCCCCCAATGTCCCCATGACCCTGTGTCCCCATATCCCAATGTCCCCATGTCCCTGTGTCCCCATGTCCCCCAATGTCCCCATGTCCCCTGTCCCCATGCCCCCAATGTCCCCATATCCCCATGTCCCTGTGTCCCCATGTCCCCAGCCCCCAGATTCCCCCGTCCCCTTATCCCTGTCCCCTATCCCCCTGTTCCCACGCCCCCCATGTCCCCCTGTCCCCCCCTATCCCCCCCCCGTCCCCCCTGTCCCCCCCTGTCCCCCCTGTCCCCCCTGCCACCCTCCCCTCTGTGCTGCCAGGGGTGCTGCTCGCCCACGGGCTCGTGCGAGGAGAGCCGGCCCTGCCTGTGCTGCGCTGAGGGGGGGCAGGGCGGGGGGCAGGGCGGGGGGCACCCCTGCACCCTCTGGGACAGCGACGCCGTGGAGGGGGACGCCGCGGAGCACGAAGGTAGGGGCACGGGGGGGTGTAATCCTCTACGGCCCAGAATGGCCTGTGTAGCCCATCCCCATCCCAATCCCATTCCCAATCCCATTCCCAATCCCATCCCAATCACATCCCAATCCCAGCCCCATCCCATTCCCAACCCATCCCATCCCATCCCAATCCCAGCCCCAATCCCATCCCAATCCCAGTCCCAGTCCCAATCCCCATCCCATCTCATCCCCAATCCCAATCCCATCCCCATCCCCAATCACATCTCCTCCCCATCCTCATCCCAGTCCCAGTCCCAATCACAATCCCCATCCCCATTCCCATCCCATCCCCAATACCAATCCCTAACCCCATTCCAATCCCATTCCCATCCCATCCCAATTACTTTCCTATCCCATACCATCCCTAATCCCACCCCCATCCTATCCCAATCCCCATTCCAGTCCCAGTCCCATCCCCATCCCAATCCCAATCCCATCCCCAATCCCATTCCCAACCCATCCCTAACCCATCCCCATCCCAATCCCAGTCCCAGTCCCAGTCCCAATCCCCATCCCAGTTCCCATCCCAATCCCATCCCCAGTCCCATCCCCAATCCTGTTCCCACCCCATCCCAATCCCAATCCCAACCCATCCCCATCCCATCCCCATCCCAATCCCATCCCCATCCCATCTCCATCTCCATCCCATCCCATCCCCATCCCATCCCCAATTCCATCCCCATCCCCAATCCCACCCCACCCCAATCCCAACCCCATCCCCACCCCAAACCCACCCCCTCGCGTCCCCCTGCCCCCAGGGGGGCTGACGGAGGACGACGTTTACTGCCGCTGCCTCTCGCGGACGCTGTGCCACACGGCCACCCCCGTCACCGTCGGCTTCTACGCGCCCTGCAGCCACCGCCTCTACTCGCTGCTGGACAAGGTCACCGGTGCGTGCGGGTCCCCGACCCCTTCCCCGTCCCCCCCCCGCCTCCTCGGGGTCCCCGGTGCCGCGGTGACCCCGTCCCCGTCCCAGGCTTCATGCGGGAGGAGGCGGCGCGGCGCGAGGAGCGGGAGCTGCAGCGGGGCCAGGCGAAGCCGCGCAGCGCCGAGGGCTGGGGGCTGCCGCTGCTCCTCTGGTACCTGGCCTTCTACAAGCCCATCATCACCGAGCTGCACCTGCGGAGGAAGAACATCGGCTTCATCTTCATCCGCTTCAGTGCCTGGCAGTACGCCGGCTGCGACAAGCTCTGGGCCGGGCTGGTCACCACGCTCTGCTCCAGCGTCCGGCACCACTTCGGGGCTCTGCCCCTCAGCGTCTACCACGTCATGGGCGCCCGGCCCCGCTTCGCCTCGGGTTTCAGCCAGAAGGAGTGGGTGCTGAAGCGGGGCGCCTGCCTGAAGCTCTGGGGGCTGCTGCTGGTGCTGGGCGCGGGGCTGGGGGTGCTGCTGGCGGCGCTGCTGGTGCCCGGGCTGAAGGAGCACCGGGCGCTGAAGGTGGTGGGCAGCACCGTCACCTCGCTCTCGGGCTCCGGGCTGGTGCTGGGCGCCCTGTCGGTGCTGAAGAACCTGCTGGTGAGCGAGAAGCAGAAGATCGAGCGGCTGACCAACAGCGAGAAGTTCACCAGCCAGCTGGGCTTCATGAGCAAGGTGCGCGGCGAGGTGGAGGTGCTCATCGGCTTCCTGGCCTTCATGGAGATCTTTGAGCGCCGGCGGCTGCGCGTGGTGCTGGAGATCACCAGCCTGGACCTCTGCTACCCGGAGAAGGTGGCCGGCGTCCTCAACGCCATGAACACGCTGCTCTCCGACGCCAACGCCCCCTTCATCTTCGTCCTGGCCGTGGACCCCAGCGTCATCGTGCCCTGCCTGGAGCAGACGGGCTGCATGAAGGGCCTGGCCGACAACGGCTACCTCTACCTCAGCCGGACGGTGACGCTGCCCTTCTCCATCCCCCGCATGGGCTCGCGCTCGCGGCTGCAGTGCCTGGAGGCGGCGGTGCAGACGCGCGAGGACCTGATGTACCGCGTCATCACCGGCAACGTGGAGCGGCGGCGGCGGCGCGCCAAGGACCGGGGGGCGACGGCGGCACCGCCGCGGCGCGAGGTGGCGGAGGAGGAGGCCGTGCGCTGCATCCACGAGGCTTTCCGCTGCCTCCACGACGGCGCCGACCTCCTGGCCCGCTACCTGCCCTCCAACGGCACCCAGCTGCGCCGCATCGTCAACACCGTCCCCGTCACCCTCCGGCTGCTGCTGCACCGCGGCGGCCGCCCCCGAGGTCCCGCGCCCCGTGCCGCCGCCGCCTGGGTGGTGCTGGCCGACCGCTGGCCGTGCCGCCTGAGCTGGGTGCTGCAGTGCCTGGAGGACGCGTGGCAGGCGCGGCCGCCCCCCGGCTTCGAGGAGCGCTCGCTCTGGGACGTTTTCCGGCAGCACCTGGCCGAGCTCTGCGCCCTGCGGCAGCCCCTGCACAACGCCCTGGGGCTGGACGAGGACCCCGAGCTCTTCGAGGCTTTCCTGGCCCGCGATTTTCCCTTCACCGCCCGCGACGCCCGCGCCCTGCTCCCCGTCACCGTCAACCTGGACCACTCCATCCGGCACAAGATGGGGCTCCTGCGCGGCCTCGACCGCCTGGCCAAGGAGGCCGCCGCCACTGCCGCCAAGGTGTCCCGCGGGGTGCAGTGTCCCCACCCCGAGTGACGGAGGGGATGGGGAGAGGCACCTCGGCACCCCCCGAGGGGGCACGGAGCTGGGTGGCAGCAGGGGTGGCCCTCGGACCCCAGGGAGGTGGCAGGAGGGGGGCCGTGAGCTGGCGTCTGGTGAGGTTTGGGATCTGGGTGGGGATGGGGTGGGGACAGGAAGAGGATGGGGACAGGGACGGGAATGGGGACAGGGACAGGATGGGGACAGGGATGGGAATGGGGACAGGAAGAGGATGGGGACAGGATGGGGACAGGGACAGGATGGGGACAGGGACGGGGATGGGGCCAGGGCCAGGGATTAGATGGGAAAGGGACAGGCCAGGGACAGGAACAAGGTTGGGGACAGGGACAAGGATGGGGACAAGGATTAGATGGGATGGGGAGAGGATGAGAATGGGGACAGGATGGGGACAGGCGGGAATGAGGTTGGGGACAGGGATGGGGTCAGGATGGGGACAGATTGGGGACAGACAGGAATGAGGTTGGGGACAGGGACAGGGACAGGACGGGGACAGGGACAATCCCTGTCCCCCTGTCCCCAGGAGCCACATCAGGGGCTGAAACCAGCACCAGGAACTTGCGGAGCAGACGGCGCTGGGGAGGGTCCAGGGGAAACTGGGAGGGACTGGAAGAGACTGGGGGGGACTGGGATGGACCAGAGGGGACCGGGAGGTCACGACCCCCCCTGAGGCCCCAAAAAGGAGCACCCCAGGATGGCCGCGGAGCCTTTGTGGGGACAAATCCCCCCAGTCCCTCCCGGGGGACTCTGCCACCCATAGGGGGGGTGTCAAGGGTGCGACCCCCCCAGGGACCCCTCCTGCGATGCCCTAATAAAGCTGTGAACCCACCCTCTGTGTCTCCACCTAAAATCATTATTTTGGGGGTCCAAAAAATCAGCCCAAAGCGGTGCCGAGCTGCTGATGTCAGCACCGGTCCTGATTCCTTGGGAAATCAGCCCAAAGTGGTGCCAAGCCGCTGATGTCGGCACTGGTCCTGATTCCTTGGGAAATCAGCCCAAAGCAGTGCCAAGCCACTGATGTCGGCTCTGGTCTTGATTCCTTGGGAAATCAGCCCAAAGTGATGCTGAATTGCTGATGTTGGTGCCGGTCCCAATTCCCTGGGAAATCAGCCCAAAGTGGTGCCGAGCTGCTGATATCAACACCAGTCCCAATTCCTTGGGGAATCAGCCCAAAGTGGTGCTGAGCTGCTGATATCAGCACTGGTCCCAGTTCCCTGGGAAATCAGCCCAATGTGGTGCCGAGCTGCTGATGGTGGTGCCAGTCCCAATTCCCTGGGAAATCAGCCCAAAGCGATGCTGAGCTGCTGATATCAACACCAGTCCCAATTCCTTGGGAAATCAGCCCAAAGCGGTGCCGAGCCGCTTTGCTCGCCCCAGGCACACGGGAAGGCGACGAGGGCGAAGCCTCACGGTTTGGGTACGTTCCTCTCCCACCTCACCCCATTTCTCCCCCCAAAACCCCCAAAACGGGCGGATTTGGCCCCGATCCGGAGGCGGCAGGCAGCAGGCGGGGGTGACGAATGCGGTTCTCGTTTAATAGAAAACAGTGTTAACAAAAATACACGACGGAAAGAAACGACCAACGCGAGCCAAGCGCCCGCCGGCCCCCGGGCTTAGTGTTACCGCGCAGCTCCCCGCCAGCCCGGGCGCGCGACGCCCGCCCCGGCCCGCGCCCTCGGCTCCCTGATAGATTTATTGCACTTTTCAGAAAAAAAAAATAATAATAATAATTATAATTATAATTATCCAAGCCCCGCGCGCGTTCTCCCCCCCCCCCCGCCGGCCCCTGAGAAAAGCCAGCGCCGCTCCCGGCGCGAGGAGGGCAGGGGCAGGGACGCGGCGACCCCGCTCCTCTCCCCACGGCCGCGAGCGGTGCCCTATTTTTGTGTGTTTTTTCTTTTTTTTTTTCTCATTTTCCAGCAGTTTTTTTGTGTTTTTTTTTTTTTTTTTGCAGGCCAGGAGCAGCTCAGAGAGGTTGCAAGGTTAGCCTAGGAGGAATTAAATTCTACACCGTCCTCTACATCCCCACCCGGTTCTTTGCAGCTCACGATAAATAGATACCAAAAACGAAACAAAACCGTAAAAAAAAAAAAAAAAAAAACAACCAAAAAAGAGGAATTTTTAAAATAAATAACCATTGTGGCTGCGGAGGCAGCCTGTCCTGGGCAGCTCGTCGGGTGGCACAGGCTCCTCCGTGGGCGATGGCCCTGTAGTGTGTGGCCGGTGCCCCCCCCCCCGGCCCCGCTGCGGGCTCTGCCCCGGGGAAGGAGCGGGGAGAGCGGCCGGGAGGGGGGGGGAAGCGGCAGCTGGGGGGGGGGCGCGGGGGGGAAGCGCCCCTCGTCCTGGAGCCCGAGGTTCGGGATCGTGCGGAGCGGGAAGAGAACGAAGCCACGCGGGCGCCGGCCGCAGCCTCCCGGATACGGGGTCTGAAAGAGAGGGGGGGGGAGTGGAGCTTTGGGACCCCCCAAGCTCGTTCGGGACCGCCCCAGCTCGTTCGGGACCCCCCCAGCTCATTAGGAACCTCCCAGCTTGTTTGGGACCCCCAGATCATTTGGAACCCCCAGCTCATTAGGAAACCCTAACTTGTTTGGGACCCCCCAGCTCGTTTGGGACCCCCCCAGCTCGTTTAGGACCCCCCAGATCGTTTGGGGACTCCCCAGCTTGTTTGGCACCCCCCCAGCTCAATTAGGACCCCCCCAACTCATTTGGGACCCCCAGCTCATTAGGAACCCCCAGCTCCTTAGGAACCCCCAGCTTGTTTGGGACCCCCAGCTCCTTTTTTGGGACCCCCCAGCTCCTTAGGGACCCCCATCTCACACCCCCATTCCCTTCGGGGCCGGATCCTGACCCCCCTGACCCCCCCTCACCTGCGTCACAGCGGCTCCTGCCCGGTGTCCTGGCTGGCCTCTAGGAGCAGCTCCTCCAGTTCCTTCTCGTTCTTGGAGCAGTTCAGCTCTGGAAGCAAACGGCCGCGGGTCCGGGGGGCGCCCAGCGAGGAGCTGCCCCCCTCCCTGTCCCCGTCCCCATCCCCGTCCCCGTCCCCCCTCCCCGTGAACCACATCAAGGGACGGCTCCGCGCTGCCGAACGCGCCCGGGAGGCTCTGAGCTCGGAGCCTCCCTGCAGCTATCCTTAATTTCGGCCTCTCCACGCGCCTAATTAAACGGATTTCAAAGGAATTTCAAAGCTTTGAAGGGCAGCGGCGCAGCGGGCTCCAAATTCCCATGGAAAAAACCCCTCTGCGGCTCACAGCGGGCGATTTGAAGGACCCTGGGGTGGGGAAAATGGCTCTGGACCCCCCCTGGGGGGCGTTTAGGGTGCAGGGCTGGGGGCGCGGGGGTCTTACCGTGCTCAGCCGCGCAGCTCCCCGCTTTCCCATCGCCCTCCGGAGAGGCGTCGGGCAGCGCTCGCGCAAAATCCGTCTTCAGCCCGTTGGGGAGGGCCTGGCCCTCGCAGGGCAGGGGGCTGCCGAGCTCCTCGGGGCTCGGCGCCGCGTCCACGCCGCCGGTGGAGCCCGGAGCCGCCCCGTTGGCCCGTTTTGGGGACCCGGAGGCCGGCGTCGGGGCCGGGGGCTCGGGGGGTTTCGCGGCGGGGCCGTCCCCGGCCTCCCGTGGGCACGCGGTGGCGGCCGCTCGCTCCGGCAGGCTCTCCACGCGCGTCACCACAAAGATTTTATGGCCTCGCCCGGGGCTGGAGACCGAAATCCTCCGCTCGTTCCCCTGGGGGGACGCGGAGGGGCTCCCCGCGGCGTGCTGCGGTGCCTCGGCATCGCGCCCGGCCCTCGCCTGCTCCGGGGACACCGCGGCGGCGGTGCCACCAGAATCATTTTGTCCCCGCGCTCGGCTCAAGTCCTTCGTCGCCAACCCCGCGTCCTCCTCCTCATCCGTGTCCGAGTCGGAGTCCGTGGCGCCGGCGCCGTCCTCCGCCGGCTCGGCGGCGCCGTTCTCCGAGGACACGGGGCCCTCCCCGGCCTCCTCGCCCTCCTCCGGGGTGGAGGCCGCGCTGTCGTCCTCCCCGGGGCCTTCCTCCAGGGCCTCCGTGACAGTGATCTCGGGCATGGAGGCCGACTGCTGCAGCTTCTGCTCCTTCTCCTCCTTCTCTTTGGCCAGGATGAAGTTGCGCTTGCAGCCGTTCTGGATCTCGGCCAGCAGAGCCTTCTGCGTCTCGATGAAACTTTTCACCTGCGGCAGGGAGAGGAGAGGAAGGGTCGGTGGTGGGAGAAACGGGGGCTGGAAGCGTTCCTCCAGCAGCAGCCCGGGGACACCCAGCCCCACCGCTCGTGTCCCAGGCTGGGAGCAAGCAATCCGGCCACCCGGAGTGACAAGGAGCTGTGGAAAGAGCAAGAAACAGCTCAAGCAGCAGTGGGCAGCCTTAAAGCCAGAGCCTTGGGCTTAAAACACCAAGCCCACGAAGTTCTCCAAGCAAGAGGAGACACCGACACCTTAAATGTGCTTTTTCCCTCCTCTCCTGCTGGCCAGGACCGGCCTTTCCCCACAAAACCCCCAAATTGCCCCAAAATTGAGCTCCGGGGGGGGGTTTCTCCTCAAAGCCATCGCCGTTCCCGTCTCGGAGGCTGAGGGTTGGGGACTTACGGACTCCTTCTTGGGCTCGCGGTCCAGGTCGAGGCGCAGCAGGGAGTGGTTGACCTTGAGGGCCAGGGACAGCGCCATCAGCCCCCCCGTTTTGATCTCGTTCTCCCGCAGGTCGAGGCGCAGCAGCCGCGGGCTCTCCGCGATGAATTCGGCCACCGCCACGGCACCTGGGGGGGAATACACGGGTGAGGGGACACCCCGGCGGCAAAGGTGCCTCTGCCAGACCCCAAAAAAAGGTGTTTTTGGGGCAAAACCGAGGCGTTCTCCTTGAAAAAAGGCTCACCTTCGCAGGTCAGCTTGGTGGAGGCCAAGCCGAGGCGCAGCACGGAGCGGTTCCCGATGAGGCCGTTCTTCAGGTTGCGGACGCCCTCGTTGCCGATGGGGTTGTGGCCCAGGTTCAGGGTCTCCAGGCTCTGGGCGTGAGGCTGTGTGTGTGTTTTGGGGGAAATTTCAATTTTGGGCTCCGTCCCGAAGCCCGGCGAGGAGCTGAAGGGCGTGGAGGGGGGGAAAAGGGACGGGGGGGAGGCACGGCGAGGCGGTGGGACGGAGGAAAAGGGGGCAGAGGAGGGGGGTGAGGGCGAGGAAGCCGCACTCACCAGAGTCATCCCCAGGTACGCCATGCCCGAGTGAGTCAGCTGGTTGTTCCACAGCACCAGGGTGACCAGCCCTTTGCGCTGCTCCTTCAGCCCCTCGCAGATGTACGCCAAGCCTGGAGGAACGAGAGCCGGGGGGGGGTCAGGATTTGGGGTTTTCCAAGGTGGTCCGGCCCCCCAGTTGCACCGCCCCGACACCAGCGGGTTTTATCGGAGCTTTTCTGGCTTTGCTGTTTGCTCCATGGGGATGGGAGACCCCCAGAGGGGAAAACGGGGCTGAAATCAGCCCCTCTGCAGAGCGGGACGTGGGCACGGGGGGGAATTTGTGCCCCACGTCTTGGGAAGGAAGCGCTTCCGAACCCCACTGAGCCTCGGGCTGGATGAAACCCGCAGCTGCTGCACGGCAAACACACAGGCAGGCAATAACCTCTCGGCGTACACATTAAATCAGTGCCAGCCTCTGAAATGAGGGAAAAAACGCACAGAACGGAGCTTGGAGGGCACGGGGCCTGAGCAGGGGGCTGGGATTTGCCCCCGCGCCCGCACGGGGATGGGAGAAGCGCAGGAAGAGGCAGCCCACGGGACGATGAGTAAGGCTGGCTGGCCTGCTTCTCCCCGGGCCGAGGGCCGGGGCCGCTTCCCATCGCTGTAAACATATTTATTTTGATAAGCACGTCGAATCCGCGGGCAAACAGGGCGGCAGGAGCCCGCAGCAACACCTCGCGGGTGACGCCGGACACGTCGAGCCCAGCGCCGCTCGCGCTTATTCAGTGCCCAGAGACGCACGGGCCGTGCCAGCTGACCTGCGAGGTGGCAAATTAATATTTGCACCTTAGGGTGGGACCCGTCCGGAAGCACGGGCGTCCACCCCAGCACCGGCCGCGGCCGAGCCAGGCACGCTGGGGCTGCTTCCATGCCCACGAGGGCCACGCGCGGCGCCCGGAGCGGCAATCGCGCCGCCGGGAGGTGCCCACACCTAGAATTAGCTGCTGTCGGAGCCCGGGGTGGGGGCGTTTCGTAATTTCTGTTTTGATATCAGAGCTGGCCTCCCCGCTCGGCCGCGGTGAGTGGGATGGAGAGGAGAAAAACCAGCTCGGAGCTGGAGGAAAACCGGCCGGAGGCTCAAGGAGCCTCACGTGCCGCCGGGTTTTGACCCTTCCCGAAGGTTTAAGCTGCGTTTGTTGTGGCTCTGCCTGTGTGGGGGGGGTTGGCAGCACGCAGGATTAAATTTGGGGTGAGATCAGGGGGAATTGGGGAAATGCAGAGCGTGGTGGTGCAGACAGATCTCTCCCGTGCGGCTGCGGCTCAGGGCAGGCAGCAGGGTCAGGACCCTTGGCACGAGGGACGCCACCTCGGCGTCTCTTTTCGCTTCGGTTCACCCCAAAAAGCTGCCACAAAGCGCCCAAACGGCCGCAGCCTGGTGAGAAATTGGGCAGGGAAGGGCAATTCGCTTCTCTTTTCTCCCCCAAGCCACAACCTGGGAGTTTTTCTTCCTCCTTGCACGCGGCCGAATGGCCCGAGCGGCTCCGCAGGGGCAGAGGGAGCCTGACCTGAGTCGAGGATGTGGTTGTTCCTCAGGTCGAGGATCTGGATGTAGCAGTTGAACTTCAGGAGGTTGCCGAGCTGCGCCGAGTCCTGCAGCCCGTTCAGCTTGTTGTCGGCCAGGTACAGCTCGCGCAGGTTCATGTTCATCTTCAGCGCCGTGGCTGATGGCAGACAACAGCGGGGGGCTCACATTTAGCAGGCGAAAAGCCCTCAAATTCATTTTATCCCCCCCAAAAACCCACCGCAGACAAGAGGCGAGAGGCACTCGGACCCCGTGCAGCTGAGCGAGGGCGAAAAACCTTTAAGAATTCTCCCCCTTGGCACAGTTTGGTGGCTTTCCGGGGGGGGTCAGCGCCAGCAGCACGTGTGCCCGCGGTCGTTTTCCCAGTTGGGCTGCCCTAACGAGCAATTAAAGCCCAGAAACGTTGCCCTGCCATCACAACGCCTCCGTCAGCTTAAGCCGGGTGACTGACTCCTAATTCATTAGCTTAACGACCGGGCACCGGCCTCCACCCTCCTCCCCGCACCCCCTAGCGGGGTCCCCGGGTTTTTGGGGGGGTCGCCACTCACCCAGCAGCATGAGGGGGCGCCCCGAGAGGCTGGCGTTCTCCAGGTGCAGCACCACCAGGCTGCTGCTGATGCGCAGGGCACGGGCCACGAAGGGGGCCGAGTGGTCCAGCAGGGGCGTGTTGCGGGCGTCCAGGTACTGCAGGCAGTTGGTCTGCGGGGAAAAAAAACCCAAAATCACGTTTTTTGGGGCACCCCAGGGGGTGTAAATAAGGGGCGAGGAGCCAGGAGGGAGCACCCCGAGAAGCTGGCACGGTGCTGAGAGGGATCCTGCCGGGCACAGGACCTGCAGCCGGACCTGATTCTGGCACAGCCACCCCAGCAGCCCATTTATTGATCATTTTTGGCTCTGTACCTGTCACTTTTAGGGCTTTTAGGGCTTTTTGCCTCTGCACGCCCCTCCACGTGGCCACGAGCTGCCCCAGGGGCTGAGCCCAGCCCCTCTGGAGCTCCGCCGGCCGCTTTATGGCGAGGGGCAGAGCACAAAAGCAGCAGGAGAGGAGCTGGGGGGGGGTCTTGCCACCAGCCTCCCCTTCCCATTAGGAGCTTTATCCCCTTCCTAAACTCCCCCAGAGACCCTAAGCCCGGATCCAGGGGCAGATCCAGAGGCTGTGAGCACGCAGCGAACCACAGCCCGCGCTGCTCTGCAGGGCTCTGCGCTTCTGAGGTCTTGCTCCTTGGCACCGAAAATGCTCAAAACGCACCAAAACGCTCAGAAATCGGCGCCCTAATTCAAAGGGGACAGCCCCGTGCCGTGTTTTGAACCCGGGGAAGGACGTGCCAGGACTGTTCCTGCAGAGGCCACGCTTCCTCACCCTGCTGGCACCAAGCAAAAGGCCAGAAGCTCCCCGGGATCGAAACGACCGATGATAACGAAGATTTTGGGGGGTGAAAAAGAGCTCCTGGCTCTGCCCGGGGGCAGCTCGGAGCAGGCACGTGGCTGATGGACGCTGTGTACCTGGGGGAGGCCACGAGAACGCCCAAACTTGGGGATTTGATGAGCTCTGTGTGCTTGGAGATGGAAAACGGGTCTGCAAGAGGGAAACTGGAAGGTGGGAGAAGAGGAAAACTGGAGAAGTTCCACCTTTGGTGGCTGGAAGTGAGTGCAGACAGAGCAGGACCTCTGTTTGGAGGGCATCACGTGTGGTGATGAAGAATTCTGCGTGCTGAATTTCAGACCCAGCTTCAGAGTGCTGCAGGGGGGCAGGGGGCTCCCCTGCATCCAAGGACAAACCTGGACAAACTCGGGTTTTGCTTGGGTTTACAAAAACAAGCCAATATTCTGGGGAGGCCACGGCTGTTTTCCCCAAGAGGAACTTTTGGATTTGATGAGGGAATTCTGGATTTGATGGGGAAACTTGGATTTGACAAGGAACTTTTGGATTCGATGAGGAATTTCTGAATTTGATGAGGAATTTCTGAATTTGATGAGGAATTTCTGAATTTGATGAGGAAACTTGGATTTGACACAGGACTTTTGGATTTGATGGGAAGACTTTTGGATTTGAAGAGGAAATTTTGGGATTTGATGAGAAACTTCTGAATTTGATGAGGAAACTTGTGAATTTCATGGAGAACTTTTGGATCTGACGAGGAAACTTTTGGATTTGATGAGGGAATTCTGGATTTGATGAGGAAACTTGTGAATTTGACAGGGAACTTTTGGATTTGATGGGGAAGACTTTTGGATTTGAAGAGGAAATTTTTGGATTTGATGAGGAATTTCTGAATTTGATGAGGAAACTTGTGAATTTCATGGAGAACTTTTGGATCTGACATGGCAACTTTTGGATTTGATGAGGGAATTCTGGATTTGATGGGGAAACTTGGATTTGACAAGGAACTTTTGGATTTGATGGGAAGACTTTTTTGGATTTGATGAGAAATTCCTGAATTTGATGAGGAAACTTGTGAATTTGACGGGGAACTTTTGGATTTGATGAGGGAATTCTGGATTTGATGGGGAAACTTGGATTTGACGAGGAACTTTTGGATTTGACAAGGGACTTTTGGATTTGATGAGGAATTTCTGAATTTAATGAGGCAACTTGTGAATTTGACAGGGACGACTTCTGGATTTGAAGAGGACTTTTTTGGATTCGATGAGAAATTTCTGACTTTGATGAGGAAACTTGTGAATTTCACGGAGAACTTTTGGATCTGACGAGGAAACTTTTGGATTTGACGAAGCTCAGCTCTTCCTAGAGGGCAGAACGCCCACCTGCATGCTCCGGCCACGGACACTTCGCTTGGAGCCAGCCCCTAACGAGGGGTAAAGCTCCGTGGGCAGCCCCCGGGGGGGGTTTTTGTGTTTAAAACCTGTGCCCACAGGGGCAGGGAGCGAGCACGAACCTTCCTCATCATGTGTGCAGCCGCCTGCCAGCCCCGCGTGCCGATGTGCTTGTTGAAGGAGATGTTGAGGTGCGTGGCCGACTCGTAGTACTCGATCATGTCGAACAGCGCCGAGGCGCCCTGCGGAACGGAGGCATGGAGAAAAGAGGCGTTAAAAGGGGATAAAAGGTCAAAAAAAAAAAACGATTTGTGGCCAGGCCTCCTCCTCTCAGGCAGGAGGGGTGTGAAGAGCGTCGCTGTGGCCCTGCTTGCAACACCCAGTGCTGCACCCTGGTTTTTGTCCTAATTTTTCTCTTTTTCCCTCCTATTTTGCAAACGTTGGTGCTGCTGGAAAGCAGCGGGGATGGCAAAGCTGCCTTCGGGCAGAAACGGTGGTGGAAGCACCTTGGAGCAAGGGGCCGTGGGGTTTTGTAAGGCACAATCGCTCCTGTTGGTTTGGAGAAGGGGAAAAGGAGGCTTGGAAAAGGGGAAAAGGAGGCTTGGAAAAGGGGGAAAGGAGGCTTGGAAAAGGGGAAAAGGAGGCTTGGAAAAGGGGGAAAGGAGGCTTGGAAAAGGGGAAAAGGAGGCTTGGAGGAAAAGGTTTGGAGGAAAAGGGGTAAAAGAGGTCTGGAGGAGAAGGGGTCAAGGTGGTTTTGCTGTGCTGGGGCACAAGCAGCTCGGTTTGAGCCGTCCTGTTTCTGAGCAATCCCAGTAAAAAAAAAAAATGTACAAAAACCAGGGCTGGGAGTGAAAGGGCCGGGCAGAGCAGGACCTGTGCCTGTGCAGCGCCCCCGGAGCTGCCTGCAGCAGCAGGGGACCAATTTGCTTAATTACATAACGAGCCTCTTCGGGGCCAGACGAGCCGAAACGTGCACGCCGGGGCTGAGCCACGAAGCGTTTGCTGCGAGGTTTCCAGGAACGAAAGCACGCGGAGGGACCTGGAGGACTGGAAAAGGGCAGCACGAGGAGCAGAGAACAGCTCCTGGGGGAACGCGGCGCCGCAGGAAGCCACGAGGGGAATTTGGGCAGGCTTGCTGGCCGCCGGGTGAGTCAGGGGCCGGCTGAGGCGGCGTGAATCAGCCCTTTTGGTACGGGGACGAGCGTGGTTCTGGCCCTGAACGAGGTCCTGCTGAGGGCTGGGCTCCCAAACCTCCCTCCCACACCATAGCTGAGGTGGAATTCATCTTTCCTGCAGCGGGGTTCGGAGGAGCACGCGGCGAGGAGGAGCCAGGGAGGGTTGGGGCTCGCTTCGGTGGATAAAAGGGAGGGTTTTGGGGAGGGAGAGGGGCCAAAATCCGGCCCCGCGCGGGCACCCGTGGGTGCTGCTGGAAGGGAAGGTGCAAAACCCCACCTGGTGCTCTCCTAGAGGCATGGGATGAGCTTGGGGCACTCTGTGGGATCCCAGTCCCATGTAAGGAGGCTGGACAGGAGGCACAGCGCTGTCTGTCCCCCAAAACAGCTCCATCTGTCCCCAAAAACGGCCTCCTCCTGCCCCACTGGGCACGTCACGGGGGACCCAAATGCTGGGACATGATGGGGTCAGGGGGAAAACGATGCTGAGTGCAGCCACAGCCACGAATTCCCCCCTTAACCTCTCCTGGTCGGATGCCACAAGGCCTTGCTGAAGAGCAGGGGGAAAAAAAAGAGGGAAAAAGGGGAAAAAAGGGGAAAAAGGGGGAAAAAAAAGCAGCAAGGGGCCACAGCAGCACAGCTCCAGAGGCAGGGGTGGGATGGGGATGGATGGCACGGGGAGGACACGAAGAGAGGGGATGCTGCAGAGCTGGCAGGGGGATGGGATGGAGAAACCAAAGTTTGGTTTAGGGTAAAAAAAGTGGTGAAACTTTGATTTTGGGGAAAAAAATAACAGGGCACGGGGAGCCAGGGGGCTGAGAGGAGCGGGGCAGGCAGGGAGCAGGCAGCTGGGGACAAACCGGGCACTGTGGTGGGTTCTGCTCCGCTCTGTTTGATGAGCACAGCGCTGGAGCAGCTCTGACAGCCCAAAAAAAAGGCTTTTTAACCATTTCCTTGGGTTTTACACCCAGAGCACACAAACGGTTGGGTTTGGAGCAGCACCCACAGAACCAAACGAGGCTGTGGGCATGAGGGGGAAAGGCAGGGGGACCCCACAAAGATCAGAGCCCTGAAAGTGCCAAAAACCCCCAAAAGTTTTTGTGGAACTGAATTGGGACCAAGGAGACTTACGTCTTCATCCAGGCTCGTTTGCTCCAAGTCGACGATTTTGAACTGGACCCGCTTGAAAATTTCCTCCAGGGCCTCGCAGGCCTTGTAATCCAGCTTCTCCCCTGGGGCAGGGAAACAAAACAAAAAAAAAAGGGGTTCGGAGCTGTCGGGGCGCACATCAAGGCGAATTTCTCCTCCCTGTGGCCCAGAGCCCCCCCAAAAACCCAGCTGGGGGGAAATTCAGAGCCCGATGCCAGATGTGGGAATGAATTTGTCTTCACCTCCCATCCCGGGGCAGGCTCCAGCACCAAACAAGGTGGAAATCCACCCAAAAACCAGCACGGGAGCCCCCAAGACCCTCATCCTGGCCAGCCGTGAGCCACCAGAATGCTGTTTTTTCACCCAAACCGGGATTCCTGCGGCTGTTTTCCGAACGAGCCGGCCCCTCACCACCATCAGCCCCTCTCCCACTGCGCCCCGATCCCTTTTGCCATACAAAAACACCACGCAGCCAAGGCTGAAAGTGGAAGAGTTGGGTTTGTGGGGTTCATTTTAGGGAAGTAAAGGGACGAGCTGCCTCCAGACCGTTTTTCCAAGATTTGGGGCTTTTTATTTGCTTATTTCTCTGCTCGTTTCTCAGCAGATGCTCTGGAAAATCGTGGCTGGCTTCCTTCAGCTGGTGACACACGGCCCTGGAGGACGCTGCTTTACCCCAAACCCTTTCCCCCCTGCGCAGAGGCGAGCAGCAGAGGCTGAGGGTGCTTGGTGTGGAAGGAGCAGGGGGGAAATGGGGGCAGCAGGAGGCTCAAAAAGGGATCCCAAACGAGTGTTTGTCCCCTAGGGAGCAGAGCCCGGCTCCAGCTGGCCCCAAAACCCCACGGATATTGCCCAAAACGCAGCAGGATTCATTCCCCTGGTGGCAGGAGTTACCTTTCAGGTCCAGGCAGTCTATCCTGGGGGCCAGATCTTTGAATTCCTGTAAAAGACAGAGCAGGAGTTTGGCACGCGGGAGGAAGGGAGGGGGATTCCAGCACCGGAATGAGGAGATAACGCAGAAAATCGGGTAAATTCTGACGCCAAAAAGAGCTAAATCTTTACACTTTGTGCCTGAGGACTGAGGTTTGAAGCGGGCTTCGGATCCACGCTACGTGCCCGGGGCAAAGCCCGGCTCAGCCCCGCTCTCCCTGCAGGCACGGGCACGTTTTCTCATTAAAAAAACATCCCAGGGCCAAACCGCTGGGACAACGAGCCCGTCGGGGCTCCTCCTTCCCTCCTTCAGCTCCCAGGCTCGGCGTCAGCAGCAAATTAATCAGAAAGCTGCTGCTAATTAGGCTCCCTCGCCGGTGGCGCTCTGCAGCCGGCCAGGAGCCTTTTGTGGGGTTGGAGCAGGAGGGTTGGAGCCGATCCCATAAAATCCTGGGCGAGGGGCAGGGCTTTGGGGTGCCCCACCTGGATCTGCTTCAGCAGCTTGGGGATCTGCTTGCAGTTGAGCTTCTGGCAGGCCTGCTTGTAGGCGCTCACGATCTCGTCCACCGTCACGTTTTGGGCTGGAAAAGAAGAAAAGGATCCCCGTGAGGGCACGGTGCAGCGGGCAGCCCCCCTCGCTCGCCCCCCAGCCCCTCAGATTCCTCGTTTTTAGGCTCTCTCACGCTGGATTTTCACCCCAAAAATGTTCACTGAAGGACTGCTCACCCCCGAGGCTCCGTGACTCGGTTTCCCCATCACGGGGGATCCGACCCAACGCCAGCGAGGGGAACCCAAAGTTTCTCCAGGCGGCCCCGTCCAGGCCTCACCGTGCTCAACGCATCCAATTTCTGCCTTCCACCCAACCCAAACCTCTCCTTTTTCACCCTAAAACCCTCTGCCCCGAGCCTGCTCGGCTGCAGGCTGCGCAAGCCCAGCTCTCAGCAGCTTCTGGCTCCGTTTTGGTTCTTTCTAGGGTTTTTATCCCCTTTTCCTGACCCCTTTTTCCCCTTCCCAAGCCACGGCAGCGAGGTTTTCGGGCAGCAAACACCAACAGCGAACTGTGCGCACCCCCACGGCGCCTCTCAGCCACGCAGGACCTAAAACCAGCTTTTTTGCCCCAAAACCTCGGCTGGTTTTTAACCTCTGGGGGCTGAAAACCGAGCTGGGGTGCTTCAGCGGGCAGAGCACACGCGACACCGGCCCTGCGGGGGGGTTACGGGGGGGTTTGGGGGCGATTTCCTTGGCCTCGTTGCAACCTGAGCTGGGAACCTGAGCTGCAGGGAGGGAAATAATCGCGGTGGCGAGGGGAGCAGCAGCTCCCGGCCACGGCCCCGCTCCCCCAGAGCCTTCCTCCTGGCTCCTGCGAGCACTGGGGGTGTGCAAAACCCCCAAAAATGCACAGAAAACCCCCAAAAACGCACAGAAAACCCCCAAAACGCACAGAAAAACCCCAAAAATGCACGCAAAACCCCCAAAATCGCACGCAAAACCCCCAAAATCGCACGCAAAACCCCCAAAATCGTACCCAAAACCCCCAAAATCGTACCCAAAACCCCCAAAAAGGCATGCAAAACCCCCAAAATCGCACTCAAAACCCCAAAACCCCCAAAAAGGCACAGAAAACCTCCCAAAATGCACGCAAAACCCCCCAAAAAGGCACGCAAAATCCCTCAAAACGCACGCAAAACCCCCCAAATTCTTTCGGGTTCCTCCCTGGCGCTGCTTTGAGCTCCCCGAGCTGCAGTTTGGGGTTGGTTCTGAGGCCGCCTTGTCCCCAAAATTATTTATTTCTCTTGGCACACCCCAAGGGGGGGGATCCTGAGCCCCCCCCGTGTGTTTTTCCCCGGGGTTTTGTGCGGTGACGTTGCTGTAACACGACGGGGATTTATAAAACGCTCGGCACCAGCAGCCCCTCGGCCTTTTTGCTCCCCCTGCACCCCAAAAAAATATCAAATAAAAGGAAAAAAGGAGAGGGGGGAGCTCAGGAAACAGCCCCCCCCCCCCCAAATGCTCCTGGTTAACGGGGGGGGGATTTCTTCTGGCTACGCCGACCCCGTTCTGCACCTCTGCTAATCTGGCCGGGCAGAGCAGCTCCCTAATTAATCTCTTCGTTAACCGAGGAGCTGATTAGGGGCGGAAGAGCCACGAGGGCGTTCCCCAGCCACGAGGATCCCGGATCCCAGATCCCAACCGGCAGCGAGCCAAAGCCATGGAGGCAAAGCCAACGAGGCGTTCCTCGTTAACAGTTACTCATTAACGCCCTCGTTAGCTGCCAGGCTCGCGGCGTGACCGGGTGCTCCCGGGGAGGAGGAGGAGGAGGAGGAGGCTGCCTTCGGCCTCGCGTCCTCCGAGGTGGAACCAAACCTGGAGCTGAAAGGAGAGCCTGGGGGATAAAGAATGAAAGGAGGGGAGGTAAAAAGGTGGTGGAGAAAGGAGGCAGCGAGGGCTGAGCGCCACGCCGGGCTTCGAAAAGGCTGGAATCCTCCAAAAATCACCAGTTCCGGTGCTGGGATGGGGGTGAAAATGAGGAGAGAAACGTTAAAAAGCAGCGGGGAGCTCGTGGCCACCCTGGCAGGAGGGAGCTGGAGGGAAAAGTTGGGGGGAGAAATAAAAGCAGGGCAGAAAGAAGATGGAGGAGGTGACGCTCAAAAACCCCAAATCCCAGAAATTTGACAGCCCCATGGAAAGATTTGGGGCAGAACCGCGCGTTTCTGGGTGGTAACGCTTCACGATTCTTTTACAAAGAGGAAGAAAAAGCTGTAAAAAGTCAGAAAAAGCTGCCAGTGCCCTCGGCTGCCTCCTGCAAATCCCCAAATCGCCCTTTCCAGCCCCAATTCGGCCTCGGGGGAGAAGCTTTTGCCCCGAAACCGTGCGATTTAAGCGCTGGGATGAGACGGGGACGCCTCCCTTTCCTCCTCCTGGAACCCAGGGGGGATTTTGGGGTCCCCCCGAATGAAACCTGCCCCCGTTGGGGTTGAAGCCGTCACCCCCCGTCCTGTCACCCCCCTCCCCAGCTTCCCAGGAGACCCCTTTGGTCCCCCCACAGCCTCTGCCCCGTTTAGGGTCGGGGTTTCGCCCCCCACGACCCCCCCAGGTCCTTCCCCAATCGTCCAGCCCCCGGTCGGTGCCCATTGGGGTCGCCCCCTCCCGGGGGCCTCGGCCCGGTCCCGGTCCCGGGTTCTGTGCCCGTAGAGCCGGGGGGCGGTGGGAGAACCGGGGCCGTTCCCCCCCCCCGGGGCCTGATCCCAACTCTTTGGCCCCCCCCGGGGGCTGTTTCCCCTCCGGTTCCCGGTCCCGGTTGCTCAACCCCCGGGGCCGTTTCCCGGTTCTGCTGCTCACCCCCGGGGCCATTCAGCCTCCGGTTCCCGGTCCCCGTTGCTTGACCACCGGGGCTGGTTCCCGGTCCCCCCCATTCAACCCCAGCCCCGTTCCCCCTCCGGTTCCCGGTCCCCGTTGCTCAGCCCCGGGGCCGGTTCCCCTCCGGTTCCTGCCCCCCCCTCACCCCCGGGGCCGGTTCCCGGTCCCGACTCCCGGTACCGATTCCCGGTCCCCCCCCCTCACCCCCAGGGCCATTTCTCCTCCGGTCCCCGTTACTCGACCCCCGGTTCCCGTTTCCCCCCGCTTCCCGGTGCCCCCCCCTCACCCCCAGCCCCGTTCCCCTCCGGTTCCCGTCCCCGTTCCCGTTCCCCCCCCCCGGTTCCCGTTACCGTGTCTCCACGGATCCTTGGGCTCCACAGCCCCGGACACGATGTCCTCGTCTGACGGGAACGTCACCCGCTTCGCCCCGTGCCTCAGCCTCACGTCCTCGGGGGCCGCTTCGGGGCCCGCTTCACCGGGAACGGGGCCGGGAGGAGGAGGAGGAGGAGGAGGAGGAGGAAGGGCGAGAAGCGGCGGCGGCGGCGGCACCGGGGCCTCGTCCATGGCGGGGCCGGGGCTGGGCCTGGGCCTCTCAGCGGGGCATGGCCGGGCCGGGCCGGGCCGGGCCGGAGCCGCCGCCGCGCACCGGGAGCGGAGCCGCCGCCACCGCGGCCTCAGCGCCGCACTTTCGTCACGGAGCCCCAGGCCGTCAGGATTAAAAAAAAATAAAATAAAATATTTTTTTTAATTTTTACCACCAGAGGGGGAAGGCGTCGAGCTCTCGGCTCGTTTTGTGGTGTTTTTAGTTATTTATTTATTTTTTGTTTTTCTGCGGGGGCAGCGGCGCGGCGAATCTGCGGAGGCGAATCGGCGGCTGTAGTGGAGGGGGGGGAACCAGCAGCACTTTCGTCACCGGTGTGGGGGGAAGGGAAAAAATGGAGGGGGAAGCGGGCACCGGGGAGGGGGAGGGGATGGGAACGGGGGGAGGCGGCGGGAACCGGGAGAGGGGGAGTGGGGGGGGCGCGGAGCCATTTGGCGAATCTGCGGCGGAGAGAGGGGGAGGGTGACGCACTTCCGGGCGGGAAGCGCCGCGCATGCGCGGAGACCCTGGGAGCGTGAGGGGGGGTCGTGAGGGGTACGAGGGGGTGCACGGGGGGGTTGGGGGGATTTGGGGGAGTTTTTTGGGTTTTTTAGGGGATTTTGGGGCGGAATGGGGGGGCTCAGAGGCCTCCGGGGGGATTTGGGGGGCAGAGGTCATGGGAGGGGGCTGGGGGGGGGCTGAGGGCAGGGGGAGGCTCGGGGGGAGGGGAAGGCCTCGGGGGGCCTGAGGGAGGGGGAGGTGTGTGGGGGTGATGGAGGGGGCGGGGGGAATAGGGGGTGGGGGGCACGGGGTGGTTTCTGGGGGGCTACGGGGGGAAGGGGCTTCAGGAAGGGTCTGGGGGGCACTGAGGGGGCTGAGGTCGTGGGGGGGATGGGGGGCTTTGGGAGGGAGCTGGGGGGTCACAGGGGGCTGGGGGGTCTGGAGAGGGACATGGGGGGGTAACTGGGGGGCAGGGGCTTCAGGAGGGGTTTTGGGGGGCCATGGAGATCTGGAAAGGGGCATGGGGGGTAGTGGGGGGTCTAGAGGGGGGAAGAGGCTTCAGGAGGAGTTTGGGGGGGTTAGAGGTCAAGGTGGGGGGTCACAGGTCTTTGGGGGGGCTGGAGAGGGGCACGGGGGTTATAGAGAGGGGGAGGGCTTGAGGGGGGTGATGGAGGGGGCAGGGGCCTCAGGAGAGGGGTGTTTTTGGGGGGAGAGGGGTCATAAGTCTTTGGGGGGGGCACAGGTCTTGGGGGTGGGGCTGGGGGGGGGGTCCCTGAAGAATTTTGGGATCTCCGAGGGCTTTTGGGGTCCCTATAGGCAGGGGCTAACGGGACATGATGAGCAGAGCTCCCCATAGGCCGCGGGGGGGGGGGGGGCAGTTCCTTAACATTAATTACCCCGAGGGGGGGTTAATTACCTTCTCCTAACGACCCTTTTTCCCCCCCCCGTGCAGCCCCCACCCCCATGGCGGTGCCGGTGAGCGTCCTGCGCCTCCCCCGCGGCCCCGAGGGCTCCAGCCGGGGCTTCAGCCCCTCCTCCCCCCGCTTCCAGGCACTTTTGGGGACCGGAACAGCCGGGGGGGGGCACCCAAAAACCTCGTCCCCCCCCCAGGCTGCGCGGGCGGCCCTGAGGCTCCGGTACCTGCGGAGCCTGGGGGCCATGCGGGGGCTCCCGGTCAGCTTCACCCTGCACGAGGGGGGCCGGGTGGGGGCCGTGGTGGCGGCCGCCGACGCCCCCCCCCTCGCCTTCCAGGTGGACGCCCTGCGCACCCCCCTGGGGCTGCAGGGGGCCGCGCTGCTGCGCTGCTCGGATATCATCGCCTACGCCTTCGAGATGCCCCTCCCGGCCCCCCCGGAACGAGGGGATTTGCCCCAAAACGAGAGGAGCGAAAATAGCGGCGGAGAGAACCCGGAACGAGGGAATATGCCCCAAAACGGGAGTGAAAACGGCAGTGGGGGAGCCCCAGAACAAGAGAATCTGCCCCAAAGTACGAGTGAAAACGACAGCGGGGCTGCCCTGGAATAAAGGGATTCTCCCCAAAATAAAATTAAAGGGATTCTCCCCAAAATAAGAGGAGTGAAAACAGCAGCAGGCCTTCCCCAAAACAAGAGAATCCTCCCCAAAATTTCAAGCTCTTTTCCCGGACTGAAAACGGCAGCAGAGCCTCGCCAGAATAAAAGAATCCTCCCCAAAATAAGAGGACTGAAAACGGCAGGAGACCTTTTTTGAAATATGAGAAACCTTCCCCAAAATTTCGGGCTCCTCTCATGGACTGAAACCAGCAGCAGAGCCTCTCCAGAATGAGGGAATCCTCCCCAAAACGAGAGGACTCGAAATTGCAGCAGAGGCTCCCTAAAACTGGGGAATCCAGCCCAAAACGAGGACTGAACGCGGCAGCAGAACCTCCCCAAAAGAGGGGAATCCTCCCCAAAATTTTCTGCTCCCTTCTCGGACTGAAAACAGCAGCGGAGCCTCCCCAAAAATAAGGGAATCCTCCCCAAAATAAGCCCGAAAATAACCAACCCCCCCCTAAAAAAAATAAACAGCACCCCGGGGGCACTTTTTATTGTTTTTTTTTTTTAAACATTTTTTCCTTTATTAACACCAAACTCTCCCTGCAGCCCCTCAGTGGCGGTAGTGGGGGCTCCGGGAGCGGGACCGGGAGCGCCTGCGGGGGGGGGGAAAGGGGTTGAGAAGGGGCTCGGCCCCCCCAGGACCCCCCCAGGACCCCCCCAGCCCCACACGTGTGGGACCTACCTCCTGGAGGAGCTGTACTCCCGGCCTGCAAGGCAGAAAGGGGGCGATGAGACAGCACCAAGACCCCCCCACAGACCCATTTCCACCTTTTATTCCCCCAAAATCAGCCTCTGCTCCTTATTTCCCCCACACCCTTTATTCCCCCCCAGGAGCTGCGGCAGGGGGGCGCTGCCTTCCCCCCCCCCCCCCAGCCCACCCCACACCCCTTTTTTAAATTTTAGGGCCTCAAAACAATTTTTGGGGTCCCTCCCCAAAATTTTGGGGCCCCCCAAAAAAAATTTGGGGCCCCCCCCACCAAAAAATTTGGGGCACTCACTGTAACGAGGGGACGGGGACCGGCTCTGCCGGCTGTACTGCCGCTCCCACTCCTCCCGCTCCTTCTCGCGCCGCTCTCGCTCCCTGAAGGGGGGGCAAAATAAGTTAAAAAACGAGGAATTTGGGCAATTTACGCCCAACTTTGCCCCCCCCCCCGGGAGGAAGGAGAAGGGGGGGGGCTTTACTTCATGCGGATCTTCCGCGCCATGGCCCGCAGCTCGTCCTCCCGCTCCTGAAAGAGAGAAACGAGCGCGCCCTGAGCCGGGCCCTGCCCCAAAAGGGCCCCCCCAGGACAAACCGTGCCCCCCCCCAGCCCCTTTATGCCCCCCAGCCCCTTTTTGCC
Organism: Aythya baeri; assembly: GCA_026413565.1. Lineage (NCBI taxonomy): Eukaryota > Metazoa > Chordata > Aves > Anseriformes > Anatidae > Aythya > Aythya baeri. The sequence goes on along the minus strand of JAKRSJ010000070.1, from coordinate 779,704 downwards.
CCCCACCTGTCTCTCGTGCTCCTGCTGCAGCATTTTCTCCTGCGCTGCCTTTTGTCGGCTTTAACTGCGGGGGAAGAGAGCGGGGAGCTCAGAAAGGGGGGAGGAGAGCTCTGGGGGGGGAATCGGGTCGGTTTTGGGGCTGGGGGTGGAAAAGGGCAATTTTGGGGTGCAGGGGGGTTTTAGTGCCTACACTGCCTGTTCAGCGCCTTCTGCATCCTCAGTTTCAGCTTCTCCTGAGGCGTCAGCTTGGGCTGCAAGCAAAGCGGGGCCGCGTGTGAGCCGGGGGGGCACGGGGACACAGATAGCCCCCCCGACCCCCCCAATCCCCCCAGACCCAACCCCGAGCCCCCCAGCTCCCCATCCGTGCCCCCTACCGAGCCACCAACACCCCCGGGGACGTTTGCCCCCCCTCACCCCCTCCCTAAGCCCCCCCACCCCAATTTTTCCCCCCGGGGGGGGGGGGGGCCGAGCAGGGCCAAACCGCAGCCCCCACCCCTCAGGGACCACCCCCACAGGGTGACACCGCCAAATGCCCCCCCCCAAAACACCTTTTAGGGACCACCGGGCACGGCCCCGAGCCCCACAGGGACCCCGGGGACAACCCGGGGGGGTCCCCACCACCCTCCCCCCCCCACGGAGGGGCGCGGGGGGGGCCGGGCGCCGGCCCCGCACCTCCTCCAGCCCTTAAAGTCTGCTCGGCTTGGTGCGGATAAAGGAGGGGAGGTTAAATTCTTACTGACTTTGGCAGCTCCTGTCTCTTTACCAGCAGCAGCGTCAGCCCTGCGGGGGGGGGAAAATGAAGAAAATTAAGGAAAAAGTCAAAAAAGTCAAAAAAAAAAAAACAAACATGAGGGGAGCGCGGGTGGAGGCTGGCACCGGGGAGGAAATAAAGTGAAGCAGATCAAGGTTTGGGATCAAGGAGGGAGGTGGAAAGAAAGAAATATGAATTTTAAATAGCAGGGGAGGGAAAAAATAAATGAAAATAGAAGAAAATTTGAAATATGGGGGGTGGGGGGCACACAGGTGGAGTCTGGCAGGGGGAAGGGAAGAAAATAAATCAAAAAGAAATCAAAATTTTAAATAAAAGATTGAGGCTGGACACAGGTGAAGCCAGACACAGGGGAGGGGAAAAATAAAGGAAAATAAATGAAAATAAAGGAAAATAAATGAAAATTTGAATTAAAGGAGGGAGGAGAGTGCAGGTGGAGCCTGATGTGGGGGAGGGAAGAAAATAAATGGAAATGAATAAAAATTTGGGATAAAAGAGGGAGGGTGAGTGCAGGTGGAGCCTGGTGGGGAGAAGAAAATAAATGAAAATAAATAAAAATTTTGAATAAAAGAGGAAGGGAGGGCACAGGCGAGGCCACCAGGGGGAAGAACGAAAGAAATGGAAGTAAATACAAATTTTAAATAGCAGGAAAGAAAATTAATGAAAAATCAGTAAAAAATTTAAATAAAGGAGGGAGGACGAGCACAGGCGGAGCCTGGCATGGGGAAGGGAAGAAAATAAGTAAAAATAGATAAAAATTTTAAATAAAGGAGGGAGGGCAGCACAGGCAGAGCCTGGCATGGGGAAGGGAAGAAAATAAAATAGAATAGATAAAAATAAATGAAAATTTATATAAATTTAGGATAAAAGATGGAGGGTGAGTGCAGGTGGAACCCAACACAGAGGAGGAAAGAAAATAAATAAAAATTGATGTAAATTTTGGATAAAAGAGGGCGGGTGAGCGCGGGAGGAGCCCGGCACGGGGAAAAGCAGCAAATAAACGAAAATGGGTAAAAATTGGAGGAAAAAGGAGTTGGGGGGGGGGCTCACTTTTTCAGTTTCTCCCCCACGGCCGGCGAGGCTGCGGGGCGCGGGGGCTTGTCGCGGGGCGGCGAGGCCGAGCGGGAGGCGCTGGGGCTGGGCGAGGCGCTGGGGCTGCGGCTGCTGCTGCTCCAGCGGCGACTCGAGCGGGCTCCCCTCCGGCAGCGCTCCCCCGAGCGGGATCGGCTCCTGGTTTGGGGTGAAAAGGGGGGGGTTACGGGGTGAAAAGGGGCCCCCCCCGAAAGCTGAGGGGGTCCCGGGGTGGGGGGAGAAGGGAGGAGGGTGAGGAGGGTGGGGAGGGTGGGGAGGGTGGGGAGGGGGGAGAGGTGAAGGGTGGGAGGGGGCGGTTGGGGTTTTGGGGAGGGTTTGGGGGGTTTGTTGGGGTGTGGGGGCACTGATGGGGGGCTCGGGGACAAACCCATAGTCCTGGGGACTGATTGGGGACAACGGGGACAAACCCAGGATCCTGGGGACACACCAGGCTCCTGGTAACACACTGAGGATTCCAAGGGTAAACGTGGGATCCCGGGGACAAATTGGGGAGCCTGGGGACAAATTTGAGCTCCTGGGGACAAATTAGGGGTCCCAATGACCAACCTGGGATCCTGGGGACAAATTGGGGATCCCAGGGACACATTGGGGACCCCGGGGACAAAGCCAAGCTCTTTGGGGACAAACTGGGGATCCTAATGACAAACCCTGGATCCTGGAGACAAACTGGAGCTCCTGGGGATAAATTAGGGACCCTGGGGACAAAGCCAGGCTCCTGGTAACAATTTGGGGATCCCACTGATAAACCTGGGATCCTGGTGGCAAATTGGGGATCCTGGGGACAAACTCAAGCTCCCAGGGACAAATTGGGGACCCCAGGGACAAACCCGGGCTCCTGGGGACAATTTGGGGACCCTGGGGACAAACCTGAGCTCCTGGGGACAAATTAGGGATCCCAACGACCAACCTGGGATCCTGGGGACAAATTGGGGATCCCAGGGACACATTGGGGACCCCGGGGACAAACCCAGGCTCCTGGTAACAATTTGGGGATCCCAAGGATAAACCTGGGATCCTGGGGACAAACCTGGGAGCCCAGGGACACACTGGGGATCCTGGTGGCAAACTGGGGATCCTGGGGACAAACCCAAGCTCCTGGTGACAAATTGGGGCTCCTGGGGACAAAATGGAGATCCCGGGGACAAACCTGGGAAAACCTGGGGACAAACCCAAGCTTCTGGGGACAATCTGGGGACCCTGGGGACAAACCTGAGCTCCTGGGGACAATTTGGGGATCCCAATGACCAACCCGGGATCCCGGGGACAATTTGGGGACCCCAGGGACGAGCCCAAGCTGCGCTGGAGAGGCCGCCACGGGGGGGGAGGGGGGTGTCCATATCCCGGGGACCCACCTGGAGCGGCGTCGGGAGCCGTAGCGGTAGCCCCGGTCGGGGGAATAGGACCGGGAACGGCGGCGACTGTCCCGGGAGCCCCCCCCCGAATAACGGCGGCTGCGGGAACGGGACCGGGAGTAACGGCGGCTGCGGGAGCGGCGGTAGCGGCCCCCCGAGCGGTGGTGGGCGCCGCGGTGCGAGCGGGAGCTGGAGCGGGAGCTGGAGGACGAGGAGGAGGAGGGCGAGGAGGAGGAGGACGAAGAGCGGCGCCTGGAAGGGGGGGGACACGGGGCGAGCCGTTCGTGGACGGGGTGGGGGCGTCGCAACCCCGGCTCCCTCCCCCGGGCTCTTGAAGAGCACCAAAACCCTTTCATTTCACCCCAAATCCAAACCACCCTCATTCCCTCACCCCCCGGGGAGGCCGCGAGGCGTGGCGCCGAGCCTCAAACCCCCCAATCCCGCGGCAATTCCACCCAAAAAGGGGGCAAAAAGGGGCAAAAGGGGGGGGGTTACCGACCGGGCCGAGGCGCTATGACCTGCCGCGGCGCTGCCCGGTTGCCCCGGGGGGCAGCGCTGCTTGCCCGGGGCGGCGGCGGAGGCGTTGGAGCTTTTCCCGGTGGCGGCGGCGGCGGCTTGAGCGGCCGCAGCCTCCTCGTCGCTGCCTCCGAAGCTGGTGATGAAGGTGATCTTCTCCTCGTGGCCCGGGGAAGGCGAGCGGGATCGGGAGCGGGATTCCGAGGTGGATTCCGAAGGGGAGCTGTGAAAAAAAAACAAAAAAAATGGAAAAAAAACAAAAGAACAAAAAAAAAGCGGTGGAATTTGCCCAAAACGCCCCTTTCCGAGCTCAAAATTCGGGGGATGTCGCCAGCTCGGTCTCACCGTTTGTAAGGGTCGTAGGTGGGGCTGTCTCTGCGGGCGTAGCTGCAGGGAAAAGGCCAACAACAAAAAAAAAAGGGAATTAGGTAAATTAGGGGAATGGGGTAAATTAGGGGAATGAGGTAAATCAGGGGAATGAGGTAAATCAGGGGAATGAGGTCAATCAGGGGAATGAGGTCAATTAGGGGAATGGGGTCAATTAGGGGAATGGGGTCAATTAGGGGAATGGGGTCAATTAGGGGAATGGGGTCAATTAGGGGAATTCTTAGGGGATGGGGAAGGGCCGGGGGGGTCGGGGGGAGGCGTGGGGGTGGTGGGTGCTCACCTCGGGGGGCTGATCTTGCGCCCTTTGAGGCGTTTCTCCCGGAATTCCCTCCGCTGGCGGCGGGAGCGGCGGCCCTAGGGGGGAAAAACGGAGCTCGGGGGGGGGCCACGGCTCGGTGGGGAGCTCCCCCGGGAATTTTTGGGGGTCCCTAAAGCAGCCGGAGCCCCCCCCCGCGCCCCCCTCACCGAATACATGGCCTTCTCCTCTTCCAGCGCCTTGGCGTTTTTAATGGCTTCGGCTTCCTCCTTGTCCTTCCTCAGCATCCTTCCCCGGGGAGCAGAGACCCTCAGCAAAGGGGTGCCCGTGGAAAGAGGGGGGGGGATATTTTGGGGGCTGGGGGGGGGCGTTTTTGGGGTCCCCTACCTGACGAAATCGCCGTCGGCCATGCCGTAGGTGGTCGCCTGCTTGTTGAGGTCGGCCACTTGCTCCTGGTTCAGCTCGTCCACGTCCACCTCCACGTCTGGGGCAGAGCACGGGGGGTGGGGGGCTCAGAGCGTGCCCCCCCCCAAAAAATAATGAACCAGGGGGGCGCGGGGGCGGCGTTACCGATATCGGGGATGACTTCGTCCTCGTCCGTGTTGCTGTCTTCCTCGGAGTCTTCCTCCTCGCCCCGTTTCTCCAAGGAGTTCTCCAGCTCGGCCACGGTGCTGTCCTCGTACGTGTAGCCGATGGAAGCCTTCTTCTCCGCCAGCCTGAGGTGGGGGGGGGCTCAGCTCAGCCCCCCCAGGGAGAAAAATCGCCCCCCACCCCTTCTTCTGCCCCCTCCTCACTTCTTTTTCTCGTCTTCGTTGGGTTTCTGCAGCCCCCCGTAGAGCTCGTCGATGTAGATCTGGTAGAGGCACTGCTCCTCCGAGACTGCAACGGCACCGGGGGGGGGTCAGCGGCGTGCTGTGGGGGGGGGGCGCATCCTGCACGGCCCCCCCCCCGGGTTGGGGGCCCCTCCCGGGTCACTCACTGCCCGCGAAGTCGTTCTGCACCAGGCCCCGGTACCGCTCGTAGTTGCATTTCCTCTCGTCCGACTCCTGCTCGGGGGAGCTGAAAAATGGGGGGGGGGGACACGTTGGGGTGGGATTCCCTCAAAAAAAACGTTAAAAACCCTCAAAAAACACTTAAAAACCCTCAAAAACAAAACTTTAAACCCTCAAAAACAAAACTTAAAAAACCTTAAAAAAAAATCTTAAAAAACCTTAAAAAAAAAAAAAATCTTAAAAAAAACTTAAAACCCCTTAAAAACCCTCAAAACAAAACCTTAAAAGCCCGCAAAAAAAAGCTTAAAAACCCTCAAAAAAAAACCCAAAAACTTAAAACCCCTTAAGAACCCTCAAAAAAACCCTTAAACCCCCTCAAAAACAACCTTAAAACCCCTCAAAAACAACCTTAAAACCTCTCAAAAAAAAAGCTTAAGAAACCTTAAAACCCCTTAAGAACCCTCAAAACAAAATCTTAAAAGCCCTCAAAAATAAACCTTAAAACCCTCAAAAACAAACTTAAAAGCCCTCAAAGAAAAGCTTAAAAACCCTCAAAAAAAAAAGCTTAAAAAACCTTAAAACTCCTTAAAACCTCTCAAAACAAAACCTTAAAAGCCTGCAAAAAGAAGCTTAAAACCTCTCAAAAAAAAACTTAAAACATCTCAAAAAAGAAGTTTAAAATCCTTAAAACCCTTTAAAAACCCTCAAAACAAAACCTTAAAAGCCCTCAAAAATAAACCTTAAAACCCCTCAAAAACAAACTTAAAACCCTCAAAAAAAAAGCTTAAAAACCCTCAAAAAAAAAACTTAAAAAAACTTAAAATCCCTTAAAAGCCCTCAAAATAAAACCTTAAAAGCTCTCAAAGAAAAGCTTAAAAACCCTCAAAAACCTTAAAAACACTCAAAAAAACCATAACAACCCTCAAAAAACCCTTAAAAACCCTCAAAAAAAATTAAAAAACCTTAAAACCCCATAAAACCCCTCAAATTAAACCTTAAAATCCCTCAAAAAAAACACCAAACTTTAAAAAAGCTCAAAAACCCTCAACAAACCCTTAAAAAATACTTAAAAACCCTAAAAAACGGGTCCCCCCTCCAAGCATCGTGGCGTGCCTCACCAGGACCCCCTCAACCCCCCCAGGTCCTTACCGCCTCCCTCCCCTTTTTTCCCTATTTTTTTCCCATTTCTTTTTTCCCATTTTTTTCCCTACTTTTTTCCCACTTTTTTCCCATTTTCTCCCCATTTTTTTCCCTACTTTTTTCCCACTTTTTCCCCCATTTTTTCCCTATTTTTTTCCCATTTCTTTTTTCCCATTTTTTCCCCATTTTTTCCCTACAAAAAGTGGGAAAAAATCCCACTTTTTTCCCCATTTTTTCCCATTTTTTCCTATTTTTTCCCTATTTTTTTCCCATTTTTTCCTATTTTTTTCCCATTTTTTCCCCATTTTTCCCCTATTTTTTTCCCCATTTTTTCCCTATATTTTTTCCTACTTTTTTCCCAATTCTGACTTTTTTCTTCACACCCCCCAGGGCTGCCCTCCCCCCACCCACCAGAAACCCGCTGTCGGTTCCCTCCCCCCCCCCTCCCCATTACGCGCTCTCCAGCTCACCCCATTAACACTGGGCCCCCCAAACTGGTCCCAGTACGCAAACTGGGGGCTACCCCAGCTCCGTGACCCCCCCTGAAGCCCCCCGGACCCCCCCCCGGGGCCTTACACGGGGCTGAGCAGCGGGGGGGTGTACATGGGGATGTAATCCAGGTGCGCCCGCACGTCGAAGCGATCGATCATATTATTGGTGTCCCCCTGCCACGGCATCCTATAGGGACATGGGGGGGGGGGGCTCAGCACCCCGAAACCCCCCCCCCAGAAAAAATAAAGCCCCCCCCGGGATAAAAAAGCCCCCCTGGGGGGATAAAACACCCCGATTTAGGGCTGGGATGAAGCCAAACGCCCCCCCATGGGGTGGCGGAGAGCCCCCGGGATGGGTTTGGGGCCCCCACCCCGTAACGGGGACCCCCCCCCGGTAATGGGGACCCCCCCCCGGTAATGGGGGCCCCCCCAGGAAGGATTTGGGGCCCCCCCCCGTGTCACTGACATGTTGACGGGGCTCTCGGCGGCGAGGGCGACGGCGGAGTCGAGGTGGATCTTGCAGGCTCGGCCGTGCACCTGTAGGAACTGGGCAGGGTCCTTTTTCTGGGGGGGGGGGGCAAAAATGGGGAGAAAACGTCAAAAAATGGGATTGCGGCACGGGCCGGGGGGTGGGGAACCCAGGGGGGTTGGGGAACTCGTAGTCAGGCCCTAAGTTGCTCATCTTCCCCTTTTCTGCCCCAAAATTGGGAATGAAATGGCAGCGCTGCCCCCAAACTGCCCCCAGCCCCTAAACCTCATCCCCCCCCCTCAAAATCCCCCAACGCCCCCCAAACCCCCTCCCAATCCCCTAATATTCCCCCAAATCCCCCCAAAATGCCCCAAACCCCCATCCCCAAGCCCCCCAACCCTCCCCAAAATCCCCCAAACCCCCTCCCAAATCACCCCAAATTCCCCCAAAACCCCCTCCCAAATCCCTCCGTATCCCCCAAGCCCCCTCCCAAATCCCCCAAAATCCCCAAATTCCCCCCAACCCTCCCCAAAATCCCCAAATGCCCCCCAAACACCCCCAAAGTCCCCCAACTCCCCCCAACCCCCCATATCCCCCCAACCCCTTATATCCCCCCCAACCCTCTCCCAAACCCCCAAATTCCCCCCAATCCCCCCAAAACCCCCAAACCCCCTCCCAAATCCCCCAAAATCCCCAATTCCCCCCAAATACCCCTAACCCTTTCCAATACGAACCCCCCACTCCCCCTAACCCCCCCAAAACCCCTTATATCCCCCCAAACCCTCCCAACCCCCTCATATCCCCCCAGCGCCCCCAAATCCCCTCCCAAATCCCCCTAAAATCCTCAAATTCCCCCCAAATCTCCCAAACCCCCCAACCCTCCCCAAGATCCCCAAATTCCCCCCCCACTCCCCTTATACCCCCCAACCCCTTTATATCCCCCCAATGCCCCCCAACCCCCTTTTTTTCCCCACCAACTCCCCTCTAACCCCCTTATATCCCCCCCAACCCCCCAAAACCCCTTTATATCCCCCCAACCCCTTTATATCCCCCCAACCCCTTATATCCCCCCCAACCCCTCTTTTTCCCCCCCCAATGCCCCCCAACCCCCTTTTTTCCCCCCGACCCCCCCAAAACCCCCTTATATCCCCCCCAACCCCCTCTAACCCCTTTTTCCCCCCTAAACCCCTTTTTCCCCCCAAACCCCTTTTTCCCCCCCCAAACCCCTTTTTCCCCCCAAACCCCCTTTATACCCCCCCAAACCCTTCATATCCCCCCAACCCCCTTTATCCCCCCAACCCCCACAAAACCCCTATATCCCCCCAACCCCCTTTATATCCCCCCTAACCCCCCCAAACCCCCTTTATATCCCCCCAACCCCCTTTTCCCCCCAAACCCCCTTATATCCCCCCCAACCCCCTCATGTCCCCCCCCAAACCCCCTCATGTCCCCCCCAACCCCCTTTATATCCCCCCCCCCCCCCCCAACCCCCCCAACCCCCTTTATATCCCCCCCAAACCCCCTTTTTCCCCCCCCAACCCCTTTTCCCCCCCAACCCCTTTTCCCCCCCCAACCCCCTTTTTCCCCCCAAACCCCTTTTCCCCCCAACCCTTTTCCCCCCAACCCCCTTTTTCCCCCCCCAACCCCCTTTTTTCCCCCCCCAACCCCCTTTTTCCCCCCAACCCCTTTTTCCCCCCCCAACCCCCTTTCCCCCCCCAACCCCCTTTCCCCCCCCAACCCCCTTTTCCCCCCCCCCGAACCCCCTTATATCCCCCCCAACCCCCCCAAAACCCCCATATCCCCCCCAACCCCCTTTTTCCCCCCCCAACCCCCTTTTTTCCCCCCATCCCCACAGTTCTTTCGGGGTCGCAATGGGGGGTTGTTTTGTCCCGGGGGGGGTTGTTTTGTCCCGGGGGTTGTTGTGTCCCGGGGGGGGCACACACAATTTTCTCGTAGTACTCCCGGCGGCGCTCGGCGCGTTTCTTGTAGTCCACCATCATCCCCCGCAGCTTGCGCTCGTGCTTGCGCGCCTCGTGCCACATCCTGACGTGGGGGGGGGCACCGGGGGGGGCCCGCCTATTGGGGAGGGGGAGACCCCCGGTGTATGGGGGGCGGTTGTTTAATTGGGGGGGCGGTTAATTGATTTGGGGGGGTGGAAATGGGGAGGGGGGGTTAGGGGAGGATGGGGAGGCTCTGGGTTTGGGGGGGGGCACCCAATTTTTTTTTTGGGGGGGGCACCTAATTTTTTTTGGGGGGGGAACCCAATTTTTTTTTTTTGGGGGGGGGCGTTTATTTATTGGGGGGCGTTGGGAAATGGGGAGGGGGGGGGTTAGGGGATGATGGGGAGGCTCTGGGTTTGTGGGGGGATGGGGGGGTACCCAAATATTTTTTTTGGGGGGGTACCCAAATTTTTTCGGGGGGCACCCAATTATTTTTTTGGGGGGAGGGGGTGTTAATTTATTTGGGGGTTGGGAAATAGAAGGGGGGAGTTTAGGGGACGAGAATGGGGAGGCTTCAGGTTTGGGGGGGGGGGGCACCCAAATTTTATTATCTTATTTTGGGGGGGGGGGCACAACCCAATCTTTTTTTTTTGGGGGGTACTGGGAAAACCCTATTATTTTTTGGGGGGGGGACACAATAGAATAGGGAGACCCTGATTGGGGGGAGGGGGTGATTTTTCTTTGGGGGGGCGCACTGGGGAGACACTTTTTTTGGGGGGGGGGGTTATATGGAGAGAGAAAGAATTGGGGGGGGGCACCTTTTTTTTTGGGGGGGGGGCAACATTTTTAAGTTAGAACGGGGACACCCCAGGTTTGGAGAGGGGAACACCCAATTTTTTTATTTTTATTTTTTCTGGGGGGGGCACCGGGAGACCCCTTTTGGGGGAGGGGCAGCTTGGGGGGGGCGTTTTTTTTTGGGGGGGGCTGGGAACGGGAGAATCCCGCTGGGGGGGCAGGGAAGGAACAGGAGACCCTTTTTTTTTTGGGGGGGTGGGGGGCCCCGTTTTTGTTTTTTTTTGGGGGGGGGGGGGGGGGAGACGCCGGTTGGGGTGGGGGAGGGGCGGGGAGGCCGCGGTTTGGCGGGGGGCACGGGGGGCCCGGTTTGAGGGAAACGAAATGGGGGGGGAAGGGGGAGGCCCCGGGGTTGGATTTGGGGTCGGGGGCTTGGGGGGGCCCCGGCTCGCGGGGAGGGGGGGCCCCGGGGGGGGGGTCCCGGAGCCACTCACCGCCGGGCCCGCGGCCACGGAGCGCCCCGGAAGCGGAAGTGAAGGCGCTGCCGGGGGCAGGGGGGAAGGGACGGGAGGGCGGCCGCTCATTGGGCAGGGAGGGTCACGTGGGGAGCAGGGGCGGTTGGGGGCGTGGTCTAGCGAGGGTGGGCACGCCCACATGGAGGCGGGGTTTGAGGGGGGCGCGAGAGGGGCGGTTGGGGGCGTGGCTTCGGGATAGGGGCGTGGCTTTAGGGCTGGTGGGCGTGGTTTTCCGGTTGATGGACGTGGCTTAAAGGTTGGGGCGTGGCTTATGGATAGGGGGCGTGGCTTGGGGCTGGGGGCGTGGCTTCGAGCGCCTTCAGTCCCCCCTGCACGCCCAGAGCCCCCCCCGGCCCCAAATCCCCGCTTTCTGGCCCCAAATCCTCATCCCCAGCCCCCCCCACCCCCAAATGCCCCTCCTCGTGTCCCCAACCCCCTCCCCAAATCCTCACCCCCCCATGCCCAAAAATCCCCTCCCCAACCCCAAAACCCTCCCCCCATGCCCCCAACCCCCCCACCCCCATAACCCCCCAGCCCTCCCCATACCCCAAACCCCCCCACTGCCCCCCGACCCCCCACTGACCCCCAACCCCCCATGCCCCAAACCCCCCGATACTCCCCTAGCTCCCCCCACGCCCCCATAACCCACCCAGGCCCCCAACCCCCCACTGCCCCCCATACCCCAAAACCCGACCCCCACCCCCCAGCTCCCCCACTACCCCCCGACTCCCCATACCCCCCAACCCCCATAACCCCCCCACCCCCCCCAAAATCCCCATAACCCCCCATATCCCCCGATCCCCCCCCATAACCCCCCCATAACCCCCAACCCCCATAACCCCCCCCACCCCCCAAAACCCCCATGACCCCCCACATCCCCCGACCCCCCCATAAACCCCCCATAACCCCCCCACCCCCCCATAACCCCCTCACCCCCCCCAAAACCCCCATAACCCCCCATAACCCCCGACCCCCCCATAATCCCCCCATACCCCAAAAACCCCCCAGCCCCCCCACCCCCCCAAAACCCCCATAACCCCCCCCCCATACCCCAACCCCCCCCCACATCACAGAGGCGGGCGAGGACTCCATGGCTTTTATTGCCCCCCCCCAGGGGACAAGGGGACAACGTGGGGGGGTGTGGGGGTAACACAGGACCCCCCCACACCCCCAGAACCCCCCCACCTGTTTTTTTTTGGGGGGGGGGCACAGGGAGGGGTGATGGGGACCCCCAACCCCATAAATATAGTGCAAAGCGGCTCCGCGCCCCCCATTTGGGGAGGGGGGTTGTTTGTTGGGGGGGGATATTGGGACCCCCCCAACATTTTTTGGGGGGGGGGGGCTCAGAGGTCCCCGAGGCGCAGGTCGTGGCCGGGGAACATGTGGGTGCCCACCAGGCTGGCGGTGGGGTGGGGGTCCGGGGGCGGGGGGGCTCGGCCAACAGCTCGGCCAAATCTGGGGGGGGGCTCCGGGGGGGGGCACCACCAAAGCGGGGGGCCGGGGGTGGGGGGGGAAAGGGGCGTAAAGGTGGGCGAAAGGGTCCAGGGGCTCCGCTTCGGCTGCCAGGAGGGCGTAGGTTTCTTCTGGGGGGAAATAAATAAATTGGGGGGGGGGTCAGGGTCACCCCCATACACACACACACACAGTGCCCCCCCCCCCCCAAAAAAAAAATGGGTTGTGGGGGGTGGAGGGGGTGTGGGGTGGTCCTAAAGGGGGAGGGGGAAATGGGGGGGGTAATAAGGGGGGGCAACCCAAAATGTGCAGTGCCCCCCGGTGTTTGAGCCGTGATTTGGGGGGGCACAATGATTGGGGGGGCTGGGGGCTTGGGAGAGGTGGGGGGTCATCCCAGGACATGGGGGGGGGAATAACATGGGGGGGCACAACATATTGGGGGGGGCCACAAAATGGGGGGGCACAAGATGGAGGGGGCACCCCACAACATGCGGGGGGCACAATATTTCGGGGGGCTACAATAATTTGGGTGGCCCCACAATATTTTTGGGGGCCCCACAATATTTTGGGGGGGGCTATAATTTTTTTTGGGGGGGCTACAATAATTTGGGTGGCCCCACAATATTTTTGGGGGGCCCAAAATATTTTGGGGGGGGCTGTAATTTTTTTTGGGGGGACTATAATTTTTTGGGGGGGCCTACAATATTTTTGGGGGGCTATAATTTTTTTGGGGGGGGGGGCACAATATTTTTGGGGGCACTTTCCCACCCTTAGGGGGGGCTTCTCCCACCCTTGGGGTCACCCCCCTGGGAACGGGGACCCCTGGCACCGTGCGGGGGCTCCCCCAGATTTTGGGGGGGGGGGGGGCGGCTCTCCCAGGTCCGGGGGTCCCCAAAATTGCCCCCCCCCACCCCCCGTGGCCCCCACCTGCTGCCGACAGCGGGGCGAAGTGCTCCATGTAGAGCGGGGGCGGCTTCCTGCGCTTGGCCTCGATCCCATACGGATCTGGGGGGGGTAATAGGGTTAAAAGGGGGGGGGGGGGTCCCATATTTAGGGTGCCCCCCCCCTGACCCCCCCCCAGCACCCACCTGAGCCCGAGAGCTCCTCCAGCAGTTCGGGCATGCCGCGCTTCCGCTTCACCTTCACCCCATAAGCGTCTGGGGGGGGGGATACAGGGGGGGTGTGGGGGGGTAAATCCCCATGTCCCAGTCCCCCTGTGTCCCCCCCCCCCCCCCCACTCATCTCCGGTCCCTGTCCTGGGATCTCCTGTCCCCACGCCCACGTCCCCGTCCCACCTCTCCTGTCCCCATCCCATTTTTTCTGTCCCCATCCCACTTCTCCCATCCCATGTCCCCATCCCTGTCCCCATGTACCCATCCTTGTCCCCATCCTTGTCCCCATCCCCGTCCCCATCCCATATCCCCATCCCTGTCCCTATTTCCATGTCCCCATCCCATCACTCCTGTCCCCATCCCATTTCTCCCATCCCCATCCCACCTCTCCTGTCCCCATCCTGTGTCCCCATCCCTATCCCATGTCCCCATCCCTGTCCCCATCCCATTTCTCCCACTCCCACCCCAGTCCCACACCCCCTGTCCCCATGTCCCCATCCCACCTCTCCTATCCCCATCCCACCTCCCCATCTCCGTCCCTATCCCCGTGTCCCCATCCCTATCCCATGTCCCCCTGTCCCCACCCCATGTCCCCATCCCATTTCTCCCATCCCATGTCCCCATCCCTGTCCCCATGTCCCCATCCCATCACTCCTGTCCCCATCCTGTGTCCCCATCCCTATCCCATGTCCCCCTGTCCCCACCCCATGTCCCCATCCCATGTCCCCATCCCATCACTCCTGTCCCCATCCCATTTCTCCCACCCCATGTCCCCATCCCATGTCCCCCTGTCCCCATCCCATGTCCCCATCCCATTTTTCCTGTCCCCATCCCTTGTCCCCATGTCCCCATCCCACCTCTCCTATCCCCATCTCATTTTTTTTACCCCCAGCCCCTGTCCCCATCCCATGTCCCCATCCCATCACTCCTGTCCCCATCCCATTTCTCCCACCCCATGTCCCCATCCCATTTCTCCCATCCCCATCCCATGTCCCCCTGTCCCCATCCCCATGTCCCCATCCCATTTCTCCCATCCCCATCCCATGTCCCCCTGTCCCCATCCCCATGTCCCCATCCCATTTCTCCCATCCCCATCCCATGTCCCCCTGTCCCCATCCCCATGTCCCCATCCCATTTCTCCCATCCCCACCTCACCTCTCCCATCCCAGTCCCCTAACCCCAGTCCCCAAGTCCCCATCCCCACGTCCCCATCCCTATCCCATGTCCCCATCCCATTTCTCCTACCCCCATCCCATGTTCCCATCCCACGTTCCCATTGATCACTCCTGTCCCCATCCCATATCCCCATCCCTGTCCCTATTTCCATGTCCCCATCCCATCACTCCTGTCCCCATCCCATTTCTCCCATCCCCACCCCATGTCCCCATGTCCCCCTCCCACCTCTCCTGTCCCCATCCCTATCCCTCTTCCCCTGCCCATTTCTCCCTCCCCTCCCCATGTCCCCATCCCATTTCTCCCATCCCATGTCCCCATGTCCCCATCCCATCACTCCTGTCCCCATCCCATTTTTTCTGTCCCCATCCCATGTCCCCATCCCCTTTCTCCCATCCCCCCCCCCACTCTCCCATCCCAGGTCCCCATCCCTGTCCCCAGACCCATATGTCCCCATCACTCCTGTCCCCATCCTGTGTCCCCATCCCCATCCCACCTTTCCTATCCCCATCCCATATCCCCATCCCTGTCCCTATTCCCGTGTCCCCATCCCACCTCTCCTGTCCCCATCCCTATCCCATTTCTCCCATCCCGTTTCTCCCATCCCATGTCCCCATCCCATGTCCCCATCCCAGTTTTTCTGTCCCCATCCCTTGTCCCCATGTCCCCATCCCACCTCTCCTATCCCCATCCCATTTCTCCCATCCCAGTCCCCTACCCCATCCCATGTCCCCATCCCATGTCCCCATCCCATTTCTCCCATCCCATGTCCCCCTGTCCCCATCCCATGTCCCCCTCCCATGTCCCCATCCCCATGTCCCCATCCCACCTCTCCTGTCCCCATCCCTATCCCATTTCTCCCATCCCATTTCTCCCATCCCTTGTCCCCATGTCCCCATCCCACCTCTCCTGTCCCCATCCCATTTTTTGTCCCCATCCCATTTCTCCCATCCCATTTCTCCCATCCCATCCCATGTCCCCATCCCATGTCCCCATCACATGTCCCCATCCCCATGTCCCCATCCCCATGTCCCCACCCCATGTCCCCCCCCCATGTCCCCTACCCCCCCCCGCTGACCGTGCTGGCGGGGCAGGTACGTGAAGCGGAATGCCTCGCTGCAGACGCTGTCGGTGAGGCGCTGCAGGAAAACCTCCACCTCCACCGGCTCGGCCAGCTCCAGCTGCTGGTACGGGGGCGTCTTCAGCACGATGGCCACTTGCCGGTGAACGTCCGCCTGCGAGAAATCCGCACGCGCCTCCCACGTCTCCTTGCGGAACACCACCGCGATGTCCTCTGCGGGGACACGGGGGCGGCCGGGGGGGATCCCATAAGATAAAATTAAAAAAAAAAAAAAAATTAATTAAAAAAATTTAAAAAATGGTGTCCCTGATTCCGAGAAATCCGCCACCGCGATGTCCTCTGCGGGGACACGGGGCCGGCCGGGGGGGATCCCATGAAATAAAATGAAATAAAATAAAATTAAATTAAAAAATGAAAAAAAAAATAAAATAAAATAAAATAAAAAAATAAAATAAAAAATAATAAAATAATAATAATAAAAAAAATTGTGTCCCCAATCCCCAGAAATCCACCACCGCGATGTCCTCTGCAGGGACACGGGGGCGGCCGGGGGGATCCCATGAAATAAAATTAAAAAAAAAATATATATATATATATAAAAAAAGTGTCCCCAATCCCGAGAAATCCGCCCGCGCCTCCCACGTCTCCTTGCGGAACACCACCGCGATGTCCTCTGCGGGGACACGGGGCCGGCCGGGGGGGACCCAAAAAAAATAAAATTAAATAAAATTAAAAAAAAACAAAAAATTCTGTCCCCGATCCCGAGAAATCCGCCACCGCGATGTCCTCTGCGGGGACACGGGGGCGGCTGGGGGGGGGGGACCCATGAAATAAATAATAAATAAATAAGCAATAATAAATAAATAAATAAATAGATAGATAGATAAATAAAATAAAAATAAAATAAAATAAAAAAATAAAAAATAATAAAATAATAATAATAAAAAAAATTGTGTCCCCAGTCCCCAGAAATCCGCCACCGCGATGTCCTCTGCGGGGGTACGGGGTCGGCCGGGGGGATCCCATAAAATAAAATTAAATAAAATTAAATTTAAAAAAATACAAAAAATTGTGTCCCCGATCCCCAGAAATCCGCCCGCGCCTCCCACGTCTCCTTGCGGAACACCACCGCGATGTCCTCTGCGGGGGTATGGGGTCGGCCGGGGGGGATGCCATAAAATAAATAAAAAAATAAAAATAAATAAATAAATAAAATAAAATAAAATAAAATAAAATAAAATAAAATAAAATAAAATAAAATAAAATAAAATAAAATAAAATAAAATAAAATAAAATAAAATAAAATAAAATAAAATAAAATAAAATAAAATAAAATAAAATAAAATAAAATGAAATAAAATAAAATGAAACAAAATAAAATTGTGTCCCCGATCCCGAGAAATCCGTCACCGCAATGTCCTCTGTGGGGACACAGGGTCAGCCGGGGGGGATCCCATAAAATAAAATAAAATAAAATAGTGTCCCCGATCCTGAGAAATCCACCACCGCGATGTCCTCTGCGGGGATACGGGGTCGGCTGGGGGGGGTGGGGGGGGGGACACCCCATAAAAAACTGCAATGATTTTGGGGAGCCTTCGCACCTTTCTGGACCTTGTCGCACAGCAGGTAGAGCTCCTCGCCCCCCGTGCAGGGGCCGCTCTCCTTGTTCATGCGGCAGATGCGCAGCTCCGACGTGTTGGTGGACTCTGCGGGGATGGGAACTGGGAATGGGGACTGGGAATGGAGACTGGGAATGGGAACAGGCACTGGGAAGGGACTGGGAATGGGCACTGGGAATGGGACTGGGAACTGAGAATGGGCACTAGGAATTGGACTGGGAAAGGGCTAGGAACTGGGAATGGGACTGGGAATGGGACTGGGAATGGGAACGGGTGCTAGGAATGGGACTGGGAATGGGCACTGGGAACAGGACTGGGAATGGGCACTGGGAACTGAGAATGGGCACGGGGAATGGGACTGGGATTGGGGCTGGGCACTGGGAACAGGACTGGGAAAGGGCTGGGAACGGGCACTGGGAATGGGTGCTAGGAACGGGACTGGGAATGGGCACTGGGAACTGAGAAGGGGCACTGGGAATGGGACTGGAAACTGGGAACAGGCACTGGGAAGGGACTGGGAATGGGCTCTGGGAATGGGACTGGGAACGGGCAGGGAACTGGCTGGGAATGGGCACTGGGCATGGGTGCTAGGAACGGGACTGGGAATGGGCACTGGGAACTGAGAATGGGCACTGGGAACAGGACTGGGAAAGGGCTGGGCACTGGGAACTGGACTGGGAACAGAAACGGGCTGGGCACCGGGAATGGGAACAGGCTGGGGACTGGGAACGGGACTGGGACTGGGCTGGGAATGGGCTGCAAACTGAGAATGGGACTGGGAACAGGCACTGGGAAAGGGCTGGGCACTGGGAATGGGTGTTGGGAATGGGAAGGGGCTGGGGACTGGGAACGGGACTGGGAAGGGGCACTGGGAACAGGACTGGGAAGGGGCTGGGAACTGGAAAAAGGACTGGGCACTGGGAATGGTCTGGGAACAGGCACTGGGAATGGGCACTGGGAACAGGCATCAGAATGGGACTGGGAATGGGCTGGAAACTGGGAATGGGATTGGGATTATGCTGAGAATGGGCAGGGAATGGGCTGGGCACTGGGAATTGGACTGGGAACGGGACTGGAAATGGGACTGGGAACGGGCTGGGAATGGGAACAGGCACTGAGAACGTTCTGGGCACTGGGACTGGGACCGGAAATGGGACTGGGAATGGGACTGGGAACTGGGAACAGGCACTGAGAACGTTCTGGGCACTGGGACTGGGACCACAATCAAGCACTGGGACCAGGCACTGGGACTGGGGATGAGACACTGGGACCACATACAGCGACTGCATGGGGACCACCCCACACCCCACACCCCCCCACACCCCCCGTACCCCCCCAAAAAACCCCATACTCTTATCAAAGATGGGCTCGGACAGGACGGGGCTGAGCAGCCGCGTGCGCCCCGCGCCGTCCTGGTAGGACGCCTGGAAGCAGATGCGCACCACGTTCATGTCCACCTCCTGGTGGTTCTTCAGCGACCCGGCTACAAGGGGGGGGGGCACGGGGGTCAGAACCCGCTCAGGGGGGGGTCCGGATAATCCCCCCAAACCCCCCCCAGGACCACCTTTGAAGGGGTCGATGCCCAACTGCAGCTTCCTCTCGATGGCCGCTTCGATCTCCTTCTTCTTTACGCACTGGATGCCCAAATTGCTGAAGCTGCCAAGGTGGGGGGGCGAAAAAAAAATGAAAAAAGCTTTTTTGGGGGGCGAAAAGGGTTTTTTTGGGGTCGGGGGGGGGGACACCCACCTGTGCTTGGGGTTGCTTTGGGGTTGCAGCAGCACCTGGCACAGCCCGTTGCTGCAGTCCTTGCCCACCAGCCCGTGGGGGTGCACGCGGTGGGGCCAATCCTTCCACACCAGGCACGCCGTCACCTTCACCTCGGGGATGGCCTGGCAGTTTAGCAGCTGGGGGGGGGGGGGGGGGCCACACCAAAAAAAAAAAAAAAAAAAAAAAAAATAGAGGGGGGGAGGTAAAAGGTGAGACCCCACCCCCCCGGCCATCCCTGCTGCGCTGGATGGGGTGGGTCGGCGGTGGACGGGGCCGTGTGGGGACACGGGGGGAGGGAACCCATAGGGAGACATCAGGGACCCCCCCACCCCAAAAAAAAAAAAGGGTCTCACAGTGGACCCCCCCCAAAAAAAAACCTGGGGGGGTCTCACAATAGACCACCCCCAAAAAAATAGGGGTCTCACAATAGGCCACAACCCCACTCCCCCCGTGCCCCCATCACCCCCATGACACCCCTAATCCCCCCCCCCAACCCCACTCCCACCCCCATGGGGCTTCAACATCGTGCCCCCCCACACCCCCTACCCCCCCATGACCCCCCCATGCCCCCCGTTCCCTGCCCCCCAGTGCTCCCCATCACCCCCATGAACCCCCAGCCTCCCCACACCCCCCAGCCCCCTCCCCACCCCATGGTTCTCCAACCCCCCACCCACCATGACCCCCCATGCCCCCCATCACCCACCATGACCCCCCGTGCCCCCCCAAGCCCCCCAACCCCACTCCCACCCCATCATTCTCCAACCCCATGCCCCCCACCCCCTCTACCCCCCCATGACCCCCCCATGCCCCTCCTCGTGCCCCTCATCACCCCCCAGTGCCCCCCGTGCCCCCCATCACCCCCCATGACCCCCCGTGCCCCCCCACCCCCCCAATCCCATCATTCTCCAACCCCATGCCCCCCACCCCCCTACCCCCCCATGACCCCCCATGCCCCTCCTCGTGCCCCCCATCACCCCCAGTGCCCCCTGTGCCCCCCCACCCCCTACCCCCCCACGACACCCCGGTGCCCCCCTCGTGCCCCCCATCACCCCCTATGACCCCCCCATGCCCCCCCCGTGTCCCCTACCCCCCCCCGTGCCCCCCATCACCCCCCATACCCCCCCAACCCCACTCCCACCCCCCCATGCCCCCCACCCCCCCTACCCCCCCACTCCCCCCACTCCCCCCACCCCCCCATGACCCCCCGTGCCCCCCATCACCCCCCATACCCCCCAACCCCACTCCCACCCCACCATTCTCCAACCCCATGCCCCCCACCCCCCCACTCCCCCCATGCCCCCCATCACCCCCTATGACCCCCCATGCCCCCCCCGTGTCCCCTGCCCCCCCCCCGTGCCCCCCATCACCCCCCATACCCCCCCAACCCCACTCCCACCCCCACCATTCTCCAACCCCATGCCCCCCACCCCCATGACCCCCACTCCCCCCAGCCCCCCGTGCCCCCGGTGCCCCCGTGCCCCCATCACCCCCATGACCCCCACCCTCCCAATCCCCCCAACCCCCCCACACCCCCCACCCCACTCCCACCCCCATCATTCTCCAACCCCATGCCCCCCCACCCCCCCACTCCCCCCGTGCCCCTCCTCGTGCCCCCCATCACCCCCTATGACCCCCCATGACCCCCCATGCCCCCCGTGTCCCCTACCCCCCCGTGCCCCCCATCACCCCCCAATCCCCCCAACCCCCACTCCCACCCCCCCACTCCCCCCATGCCCCCCCACCCCCCTACGACCCCCGGTGCCCCCCCGTGCCCCCCATCACCCCCCATGACCCCCCCACCCTCCCAATCCCCCCACACCCCCCAACCCCCACCCCCAACCCCACTCCCACCCCCACCATTCTCCAACCCCATGCCCCCCACCCCCCATGACCCCCCACACCCCCACCCCCTACCCCCCCACTCCCCCCATGCCCCCCATGCCCCCCATACCCCCCAACCCCACTCCCACCCCCCACTCCCCCCCATGCCCCCCACCCCCCTACTCCCCCCACTCCCCCCCCACTTCCCCCCACCCCCCATGACCCCCCACGCCCCCCCGTGCCCCCCCGTGTCCCCCCACCTCGATGGCGGGCAGCGTCTTGCTGGCCTCGGTGCTGCTCTCCCCAGGATGCTGCCGGCCGAGCGCCCCTCGCACTCGTAGCGGAAGCGCATCCCCGCTGCTTCGGCTGCTCGGTGATCACCAAGCGGGGGCTCCGGGGTCGCCCCCCCGCCGACCCCCCTCGACCCAAAGCCAGCCCCCCAGCCCCCGGCTCAGCGGTGGGGAGGGGGAGCCGCCGGGGCCGCAGCCGCGGGGAACCAGCCTGGGGGTGGGGGGGTTGGGGGTGGGGGTGGGGGGGGGTGGGGGTGGGGGGTAAAGGGGGGGCTCGGGGTAGAGTGGGGTGGGGGGGGGCGTCCGGTTGGAAGCCGTCCTCCTTCATCACCTCCTCGATGATCTCTGCGGGTTAATTAATTAATTCATTCATTAATCAATTTATTAATTATTATTTTTTTTAACCCTAATCCCAGTCCTAATCCCACCCCTAATCCCAATCGCAATCCCCTAATACTAACCCCAATCCCAATCCCACTCCTAAACCCAATCCTCTAACCACAATCCCCCAACTCTAATCCCATCCCCAATCCCTAATCCCAATCCCTTAATCCCAATCCCCAAACTCTAATCCCAACCCCCTAACCCTAAACCCAGTCCTAATCCCAACCCTAAACCCAATCCCAATCTCCTAACTTTAATCCCCCAACCCTAATCCCAACCCTAAACCCAATCCCAACCTCCTAGCCCTAATCCCAACCTCCTAACCCAAATTCCCAACCCTAATCCCAACCCTCAAACCCTAATCCCAACCCTAAACCCAATCCCAACCTGGTAACCCTCATCCCCCAACCCTAATCCCAACCCCCTAACCCTAATCCCAGTCCTAATCCCAACCCTAAACCCAATCCCAACCTCCTAGCCCTAATCCCCCAACCCTAATCCCAACCCCCCAACCCTAATCCCAGTCCTAATCCCAATCCCCCAACCCTAATCCCAACCCTCCAACCCTAATCCCAACCCCCCAACCCTAATCCCACCCCCCCAGCCCCGCTCACGGCCCCCCAGGAGGTCGGATCCAGGCAGCCCGGCCCCTCCCCGAGGTCATCCGCAACGGGAACGAACCGCAGGGGGGGCGATTTTAAATGGGGGGGTCAGCTTTAAGTGTGGGGGGGGATTAAATGGGGGGTGGGGTTAAAGGGGGTGGGGGGGGGTCTCACCAGGCACCGGTGCTGCGTGCGCCATGCCCAGGCTGGGGTCCTGCAGGGCGGCTCCTGGATTTTGGGTGGGGGGGTCACAGTAAGGGGGGGGCAACAGTAGGGGGCTGCCCCCCCCCCCCCAAGCAGGGACCCAAGGGGGGGGGGCCGGGCCACAGCCCCCCAGGACAGGAACACCCAGGCCGAGGCCCCCCACCCAGGGTAGTGATTTTTTGGGGGGGGGGGCACCCCACGATCCTGCCCCCCCCCAATAACAATCCCCCCGCCCCCCCCACGGGGGAGGGGTCCAACACCCCCCCACACCCCCAACTCCCCCCCCACCCCATTTTGTGGGGCTCCCCATCACCACCACCCCCCGCCCCCACCACCGCCACCCCCCCCCCCCCAAAAAAAAAAAAACACTTCCCCCCCATACCCCTCCCCCCAAATGGGCATCCCCACCCCCCCAGGTTCCCCCCCCCCGGAAGACACCCGGTGCCCCCTCCCCCCCCATCCCCTGACTCCTCCCCCTTTCCCACGACCCCCGCCCCCCTTTGCCCCCCAGCCCCCACGACCCCCAGCCCCCCCGGCCCCCTCTCACCGAGCGGCAGCGCCATGGCCGCCGCTGCCCCCCCCCGGCGCCCCCCGCCACCGGAGCCCGAGGCCGCGCGGCCGCCGGAGCTGGAAATCCCCGCGCGGGCCGCGCCGCCATTGGCCGCCGCCGGTGACGTCACGGCCTTCTGGGGCGTGGCCGGGGGCCGGGAGGGGGTTTCCCGGGAACGCCCCCCTCCGGGGACACGCCCCCTTGGTCGTGGACACGCCCGCTTCCCCATAGACGCGCCCCCTTGCTCATGGGCACGCCCCCTTGCTCATAGACTCGCCCACTTTCTCGTAGACACGCCCCCTTTTCTTTACACAACCCCTACGCATTAGCCACGCCCCTTCCCCGTTAGCCACGCCCCTTCTCTACAGACAGTTTACTCGTAGCCACTCCCGCCGCGCTGCAGCCACGCCCCCTCCGCCTTAGCCACGCCCCTTCGCCCTATAGATACGCTTTCTCTATAGCCACGCCCCCTCATCATTAGCCACGCCCCTTCTTTAACTCACCGCCACCTTAACCACGCCCCTCCGCCTTAACCACGCCCCCTCCACCTTAACCACGGCCCCTAAATTCACCCCCATATTAACCACGCCCCTCCGCCTTAACCACGCCCCCCTCCGCCTTAACCACGCCGCCTAATCTCACCCCCACATTAACCACGCCCCTCCACCTTAACCACACCCCCCTCCGCCTTAACCACACTCCCATCTACCTTAGCCACGCCCTCATCTGCATTAGCCACGCCCCCACCCGCCTTAACCACGCCCCTACCTTCCTTAAACCCCACCCCTCCCTCATAGCCACGCCCCCTCCCCCTATACCCCTCCATATCCCCATACCCACCCCGCTTCCCTTAACCACGCCCCCTCCCTCCCCGCCCCGCCCATTTCCCCAGATAGCCCCGCCCTCCCCGCGCAGGCCCCGCCCCCTCGGTGGGGGCCGCTCTCGCGAGAGCTGCGCGGGCGGCGCAGCAAAATGGCGGCGCCGGGCAGGGAGGCGGCGGCGGGGCCCGCGGCGGGGCCGGGGCAGGTACGGAGCTGGGGGGGGAGGGCGCGCTCGTTTTGGGTCCGTTTCGGCGCTTTTCGGGGCTTTTCGGTTCTCAGCTCCTCCCCCCCGCAGGTCACCAGCAACGGCAGCGCCGGCGGAGGGGAGGCGGCGGCGGCGGAGACGCAGCGGCAGCAGCCGGCGCCCAACGCCTGGCAGGTGCTGAAGGGCGTCCTCTTCAGGTACCGGGCCCTGTGTCCCCCCCCCGGGCCCTGTGTCTCCCCCCCGGGCCCTGTCCCCCCCGGGTCGTGTTCTGGCCCCGTGTCCCTCCCCGGGGTCCCGTGACCCCCGGGTCGTGCAGTGCCCCCCTGTGCCCCCTCCCCTGCTATAATGGCCCTGGGGGTCCTTCTGTGCCCCCCGTGTCCCTTTTCCCTCCCACAGTGTCCCCAGGGCCATGCCCCCCCCCCCCCCATGCCCCCTTCCCCTGCCCCAGTGTCCCTGGGGTCCTTCTGTGCCCCCCCGTGTCCCTTTCTCCTCCTACAGTGCCCCCCTGTGCCCCCTCCCCTGCCATAACGGCTCTGGGGGTCCTTCAGTGCCCCCCCCGTGTCCCTTTCCTCTCCCACAGTGTCCCCAGGGCCATGCTGTGCCCCCCTCCCCTGCCGAAACAACCCTGGGGGTCCTTGTGTGTCCCCCCCCATGTCCCTTTCCAGTCCCACAGTGTCCCCAGGGCCGTGTTGTGCCCCCCCCATGCCCCCTACCCACAGTTCAGTGTCCCTGAGGGTCCTTCTGTGCCCCCCCCCGTGTCCCTTTCCCCTCCCACAGTGTCCCCAGGGCCATGCTGTGTCCCCCCTGTGCCCCCTCCCCTGCCATAATGACCCTGGGGGTCCTTCTGTGCCCCCCCCGTGTCCCTTTCCCCTGCCCCAACGTCCCCAGGGCCATGCTGTGCCCCCCAGTATCCCCCTACCCCCCACAGCCCCCACCAGACCCCCCTTTCCCCCCCCCCAAGTGTCCCCAAGCCTCACTTGTCCCCGTGTCCCCCCCCCCGGACCCCTTCTCCCGTCCCTGTCCCCCCCCACTCCACAACCGGGCACTGCCCTCAGCTCCTCGGAGGAGGGGGGGGGCAAAGTCCACGCGCATGCCCTGGGTGTGCCCGTGCCCACGGGGGGGGGACAGGGTAAGGGGGGGGGGAATTTGGGCACCTGCGGCCTCATCCCGAAAACTTCCAGCCCCCAAAAAAACAACTTAAAGCCCCCAAACCCCTAAAAATGCTCCGTTTCTTGAAATTTTTCCTGCCCCCCCCTCTCAAAACTTTGGGTTCTGATGGCAAATGGCGTTTTTTGGGTTTTTTTGACTTTTTTTTTTGCAGGATTTTCATCATTTGGGCCATCAGCAGCTGGTTCCGCCGCGGGCCGGCGCCGCAGGAGCCGAGCGGCGCGGGGGGGCCCCCACGAGCCCCCAGCCGAAACCTTTTCCCTAAGGACACTTTAATGGTAACGAGGAGGGGGGGGGACACACACAGGGAGGGGCGGCGGGGGGCCTCGCACCCCCTCCCCAGCAGCATTTTGGGTTGGTTTTGGGGGGTTTTGGGGTTGTTTTTTTTTTTTTTTGGGGGTGGCGTCGCGCTGGGGGACGCGCTGGGGCATCGGTGGCCCCCCCAGCAGCTTCTGTGGTGCCCCCCCCCGCAGGATCTCTACGTTTACATCTCGGAGCACGAGCACTTTACGGATTTCAACGTCAGCTCCGCGCTCTTCTGGCAGAAGCGGGACCTGGTCTACGGGGACTGGACCAGCGGGGACAACGCCGACGGCTGCTACGAGCACTACGGCGAGGTGGACATCTCCCAGGTGGGGGGGTTTTAATTTTTTTTTGGGGGGGCGCACACATTTTGGGGTCAGACGGGCCCGAAATGGGGGCGGAAGCATCGTTTTCCCCATGCGCGCACCGTGAGCGGTGGGCACGGCGCTTTTTGGGTGCAATAAAGCAAAAATTTGTTTTTTCCCCCATTTTTTTCCTCCCTGGGGGGGTCCTGCTCGTCTGCTTAGCTCCGGGGGGGGCCCATCTGGAGGTTTTGGGGGCACATCTGGAGGTTTTGGGGGCCACACTTGGAGGTTTGGGTGCGGTTCTGGGCCCCCCAGCACAAAAAAGGGGACGTGGAGACGCTGGGGAGAGCCCGGCCGTGAGGATGATGATGGGGCTGGGCTCCTAAAAAGAAGGATTTTTGGGGAAATCTCACCAATATCTGTAAAAACCCAAAGGGGGGGCACAGCGGGGGCTGCTCCAGGCCCTTTCTGGTGGTTCCCAGCGCCGGGACAGGAGGCACTGGGCGCAAACTGGAAGGAGACGGGGACCTGGGTGATCCTGGAGGGGTTTGGGGGGGGGGAGCTGAGCCCCCAAGGGTCATTTTCCGATTTTGTATTTTATTTTTTTCCTGCTTTCTGTCCCCGTTTTCAGAGCGTGCAGCAGAACGGCTCCATCTACGTCCACGTCTACTTCACCAAGAGCGGCTTCCACCCCGACCCCCGGCAGAAAAACCTCTACAGGCGCCTCGCCACCGTGCACACATCGCGAAGTACGGCCCGGGGGGGGGCTGGGGGCACCCCGATTCCCCCCCCCCAGCACCCTCCTTGAGCCGTTTGCCTTCAGCGAGGCCACCGCCGGGCGCCCTGCCTCGTGTTTGCCCGTTTTAGGGCGGTTTTGGGGCTTTTTTTTTGCGATCCCCCAAAGGAAAAACCTTCTGGTGTCCTGTCCTGGGGGGGCTCCGTGCACTTATGGGGGAAAATCAGCCACGTTTGGGGTCTCACATGGGATGGGGGGGGGTCCGGACCCCTCGTTTTTGGGGTCTCCACCAGCACTGGGGTGATCCCAAGGGTTTGGCTTTGGGGTAATGGGGACGGGGTCTGGATCAGCCCCCCCCAAGGGGTTCAGGGGCTGCTCCTCTCCCTCTACAGCACCCCGGCAGCCCCTAACTTCCTTAGGACCCCCCCCCGGTGCTTTTCTGTGTGGGGTGGGGGCGAGAAAGGGGGGCTGGGGGCTCTCAGCCCCATTTTTAGCTCCGTTTTTCCCCCCCAGTGATCAACAAATACAAGCGGCGGCGCTTCCAGAAGACCAAAAACCTCCTGACGGGCGAGACGGAGGCCGACCCGGAGATGATCAAGGTGCGGGGGGGCTGCTCCTTTCCCTGTTTTTTTTTGTTTTGTTCCCCCCCCCCAGCCCTGGTGTCCTCTCACTGAGCTCTTTTTCCCCCCGCAGAGGGCGGAGGATTTTGGCCCCGTGGAGGTGATCTCGCACTGGCACCCCAACCTCACCATCAACATGGTCGACGACCACACGCCCTGGGTGAAGGGCAGCGTCCCCCCACCCCTGGATCAATGTGAGTGCCACCCCCAAACCCTTTTTTCCCTTTTTTTTTAATTTATTTTCAGAGATTTTATGCCCCGGGGGGCTCGATGCCCTCACCACCCCGTGCCGGGAGCCGTCCTGGCGGTGCCCAACACACCAAACCCTTTGGAAACGGGGTGAAATTCGTTGGTTTTGGGCTCCTCAGCATCATTTGGCTTCTGGAGGAGCATTTTCAAGCCGGATTTTCTCCCGCTGAGCCCTCGGGGGTCGCCTCCTTCCCCCCCCTTGCCCCCCGGGGCACCACCTCCGGCGTCTCCGTGCCCCCGTGCCGTTTCCCCGTCCCGTTCTCACCTCCCTGTCCCCCCCCCTTTGCCCCCAGACGTGAAATTCGATGCCATCAGCGGGGATTACTACCCCATCCTCTACTTCAACGACTACTGGAACCTGCAGAAGGATTATTTCCCCATCAACGAGAGCCTCCAGCGCCTGCCCTTCCGCCTCTCCTTCTGCCCCCTCTCCCTCTGGCGCTGGCAGCTCTACGCCGCCCAGAGCACCAAATCCCCCTGGAATTTCCTCGGGGAGGACCTCTACGAGCAGTCGGACGAGGAGCAGGATTCGGTGAAGGTGAGAGACGCCCCCCTCCCCCCCCGGGGCTTCGATTTTGGGGGATGTTCTTCCAATTTTCAGGGTTTTTGGTTTTTTGATCCCCCGAGGCGGAAATTCGCCGCGCTGATTGCGCCGCGACCTGGATCTGGCTGCCCAAATTGGGGAAGGGGGTCCCCAAATCTGCTTGGATGGGGATTTAGGAAGCCTGGTGTGGGTCTTACACACATGGGGGGGGGCTTTGAGGCTTCCTTTTGGCCCCCAACAGCTCAAAATGATGAGGGGGGGCATGCAGGGACCCCCACGCTGCCCTTCTGGCTGATAGAGGCTGGGGTCCCACGGCACAATTCCACCCCTCAGCACCTCCCTGACCCCTCCTGGTGCTCCCCCCGGCCCTGGGTGGGTGGGGAGGGGTCTCAGCGTGGTCCTCACCCCCCCCCACACACCACTTTTCAGGTCGCCCTGCTGGAGACCAACCCCTACCTGCTGGCTCTGACCATCGTCGTCTCCATCGTCCACAGCGTTTTTGAGTTCCTGGCCTTCAAAAACGGTGAGTGCCCCCCCAGGGACGGGGTCAGCGGGGGGGGGACAGCCCCAAAACCCCCTCCCTCCACCTCGTGCTGTCCCCAGGGGGGGGTGACAGCGTGGGTGTCCTCCTGCTGGAGCATCCTGAGCCGCTTTTGGGTGCAGAATTGAGGGTGCAAAGCCCAAAACGGGTGCGTTTTGGGGTCTCCGCGCCCACCGGGGGCTCTCCCCGATTTGGGGGTGACACCGTGGCCCCCCCCCCGCAGACATCCAGTTCTGGAACAGCCGGCAGTCCCTGGAGGGGCTCTCGGTCCGCTCGGTTTTCTTCGGGGTCTTCCAGTCGCTCGTGGTCCTCCTCTACATCCTGGACAACGAAACCAACTTCGTGGTGCAGGTCAGCGTCTTCATCGGGCTCCTCATCGACCTCTGGAAGATCACAAAAGTCATGGACGTGCGGGTAAGGGGGCACGGGGGGGGGCCCCAAATTCATCCTGGAGCTTTGGCACGCTGTGATTTATTTATTGTGCCCCCCCCTCTTTTATTTCTGGCAGCTGGACCGAGAGCACAAGGTGGCGGGGCTGCTCCCGCGCCCGACCTTCACCGACAAATCCACCTACATCGAGTCCTCCACGAAGGTCTACGATGATGTGAGTGGCTCCGGGGGCTGCCCTGACCCCCCCGGGGGGGCAAAAAGGCTTTGCTGACCCCCCCCCCGGTGTGTTTGGCCCCCCCAGATGGCGTTCCGGTACCTCTCGTGGATTCTCTTCCCCTTGCTGGGCTGCTACGCCGTGTACAGCCTGCTGTACCTGGAGCACAAGGGCTGGTACTCCTGGGTGCTCAGCATGCTCTACGGCTTCCTCCTCACCTTCGGTGAGCCCCCCCCCGGGCTGCCCCGTCCCCAAAATCTTCCAAATTCCCCCCCAAATTCTCCAAACTGCCCCCAAATCCTCCAAACTTCCTCCAAACTCCTCCAAACTGCCCCCCAAATCCTCCAAACTCCCTCCAAACTGCCCCCAAATCCTCCCAACTCCCTCCAAATCTTCCAAACTGTCCCCAAAATCCCCCCCAATCCTCCCGACTTCCCCACCAATCCTCCCAAACCCTCCAAACTGCCCCCCCAATCCTCCCCAATCCTCCAAACACCCCCCAAATCCTCCCAAATCCCGCAAACTCCCCCCCAAATCCTCCCAAATCCTCCAAACTCCCTCCAAACTGCCTCCCCAATCCTCCAGACTGCCCCCAAATCCTCCCAAATCCCCCCCAAATCCTCCAGACGCCCCCCCCAATCCTCCCAAATCCCCCCAAAATCCTCCAAACTCCCCTCCAAACTGCCCCCCAAATCCTCCAAACTGCCCCCAAACTACCCCCAAATCCTCCAGACTCCCCCCCCAAATCCTCCAAACTGCCCCCCCAAATCCTCCAAACACCCCCCAAAATAGCAAAAATCGGGGAGTTTTTACCAGCAGCGGGGCCCCGGAGGGAAGGGGGGGCACCCTTGGTGGGATTTAGCGTCCAAAGGGGCTCCCCCCGGGAAGGTGGGGAGGGTTTTGGGGTGAGAAAGGAGAGATTTGGGTAGGGTGGAAGGCAGAAATGGGTCGTGCTGAGCTTGGGGGGGGTTTGGGGCTCCTCTGGGGGGGGTTGGGGCTCTCTGGGGGGTTTTGGGGCTCCTCAGGGTGGGTTTGGGGCTCCCTGGGGAGGTTTGGGTCATCCCAGGGGGGGTTTGGGGCTCCCTGGGGGGGGTTTGGGGCTCCCTGGGGGGGTTTGGGGCTCTTTGGGGGAGTTGGA
Organism: Aythya baeri; assembly: GCA_026413565.1. Lineage (NCBI taxonomy): Eukaryota > Metazoa > Chordata > Aves > Anseriformes > Anatidae > Aythya > Aythya baeri. Next base: position 749,705 of record JAKRSJ010000070.1, on the reverse strand, counting down.
GCTCCTGGGGGTTTTGGGGCTCCCGGGGGGGTTGGGGATCCCCGGGGGGGGGTTGGGGCTCCCTGGGGGGGGTTTGCCCGCATCCCACTCCCCTTTGGGGCAAACCACGGGGGTCCCACCTCCCCCAACCCCCCCACATGATAAACCCCCATTTTCCCCCCCCAAACCAACAACCTTCCCCCATTTAACCCCCTGGGAAGGCGAGCTCTCCAGGCACCCCCCCCTTTTATTTTTACCCCTTTCCACCTCTTTTCCCCAGGCTGGGACCCACAGGAGGCGCACTAAGGATCGCGCCCCCGTTCCCTTAACCCTTCATTAAGCTCATTAACCTAACGAGGTTGCCCCCCCCCGTTCCAGGCTTCATCACCATGACCCCCCAGCTTTTTATCAACTACAAACTGAAGTCGGTGGCCCACCTCCCCTGGCGGATGCTGACCTACAAAGCCCTCAACACCTTCATCGACGACCTCTTCGCCTTCGTCATCAAGATGCCCATGATGTACAGGATAGGCTGCCTGCGGGACGGTGAGCCCTAAATTGGGGAGGGGGTCGGGTCCCAGGGGGGGTCCCGGGGTCTTAGAAATGGCTGAGGATTTCAGTTAGGATTAAATTAAAAAAAAAAAAAAATAGGATTTATTAAAAGAATAATGTAAAGGAAGGGAGGTGAGCAAACGGCGCTGGGTGCGCTGGGGGTCTCTGGGGGTCTCGAGGGGTCCCTCTGGGGGTCTCTGGGGGTCCCTCTGGGAGTCTCCGGGTCCCTCTGGGGGTCTCTGGGGGTCCTCTGGGGGTCTGTGGGGGTCTCTACGGGTCCCTCTGGGGGTCTCGAGGGGTCTCTGGGGGTCCCTCTGGGTCCCTCTAGGGGTCTCCCTGGGGGTCTCTGGGTCCCTCTGGGGGTCCCTCTGGGGGTCTCTGGGGGTCTCCGGGTGTCTCTAGGGGCCTCTGGGGGTCTCCAGGGGTCTCTAGGGGTCTCTGGGAGTCTCTCTGGGGATCTCTAGGGGTCCCTCTGGGGGTCCCTCTGGAGGTCTCTAGGGGTCCCTCTGGGGATCTGGAAGGGATTAATTAATCTGGAAGGGATTAATTAATCTGGAAGGGATTAATTAATCTGGAAGGGATTAATTAATCTGGAAGGGATTAATTAATCTGGAAGGGATTAATTAATCTGGAAGGGATTAATTTAACACGAGGAGATTAATCTGGAAGCGATTAATTAATCTGGAAGCGATTAATTTAACATGAGGAGATTAATCTGGAAGGGATTGATTAATCTGGAAGGGATTGATTAATCTGGAAGGGATTGATTAATCTGGAAGGGATTGATTAATCTGGAAGGGATTGATTAATCTGGAAGGGATTAATTTAACGCGAAGAGATTAAATTAATCCAAAAAAAAAAGACTATAACTGTTAGAAATAAAATAACAAAATCAAACAGGTTGATAAATTTGAGGGGAATTTCCTAAAAATTTGATAAATGGATTATAATGGGGGGGGGGAGGCTGGGACACCAGAATTGAATTCAAGAATTAAATTGCCAGAGGCAGACAGGACTGTTCTTTACAGACACGAATTGTTAAAAATATTCCTAAAACGGGGGATTTAGGCCCCCCCCACCCCCCCCGATTTAATTTTTACCCTTTTTATCCCTTTTTTTGTAGACGTCGTCTTCTTCATTTACCTCTACCAGCGCTGGATCTACCGCGTGGACCTGACGCGCGTCAACGAGTTCGGCATCAGCGGCGAGCAGCAGGGGCCGGGGGGGGCACGGCCCCCCCTGCCCCCCCCCGGGGACAAAAAGCAGGATTAAGCCCCCCCCCCCCCAACCCCCCCCACACCCCGCCGCCCAACAAAATGGGTTTTTTTTTTTTGGTTTTCGTGCCGGTTTTTTTTTTTTTTTCCGTTTTATTTTTTTTTTTTTGGGGGGGGGCGACGCGTGGGGAAGCACCCGGGGGGGCTCCTTGGTGTGTGTGTGTCCCCCCCCCCAAGTGCGGTGTCCTCGCCCCCTCCCCGTCGTGCAGCTCCATCCCATTGTGCAGGTGTTGTAGGGCAGCGCCCGCCCCATTTGCCCCCCCCCCCCCCCAAACCCCGTTGTCCCCCCCCCCCGGGGGCCGTCGCCGTCATTCTCAGCGCGAGTCAATAAAAAAAGTCCCGTGGGTGGCCAAAATGCCCCGCTGCGTGCCCCCCCACGTTGGGGGGGTTAGGGGGTCTCAATGGGGTTGGGGGGGTTTAAGGGGTCCTCGGGGTGGTTGGGGGGGCTTTTGGGGGGCTTCAGTGGGGCAGGGGGTTTGGGGGGCCTTAGTGGGGCTGGGGGGCGCGCTTGGGGGGCGTTTTAGGGGGTCTCAGTGGGGTTGGGGGGGGTTTAGGGGGCCTCAATGGGGTGGGAGGCGCTTTTGGGGGTTTTAGGGGGCCTTAAGGGAGGTGGGGGGTTTAAGGGGTCCTCAGGGGGGTTGGGGGGCTTTTGGGGGGTCTCAGTGGGGTTGGGGGGCTTTTGAGGGTGTTAGGGGGCCTCAACTGGGCAGGATGGGGTTTGGGGGGCATTTTGGGGGGGGCTCAGTGGGGTGGGGGGTGCTTTTTGGGGTTTTAGGGGGCCTTAATGGGGTTGGGGGGTTTAAGGGGTCCTCAGGGGTGTGTGGGGGCTCTTGGGGGGCGTTTTGGGGGGCTCAGTGGGGTGGGGGGTGCTTTTTGGGGTTTTAGGGGGGTCTTATGGGGTTGGGGGGTTTAAGGGGTCCTCAGTGGGGTTGGGGGGCTTTTGGGGGTGTTAGGGGGCCTCAAGGGGGCAGGATGGGGTCTGGGGGGCTTCAGTGGGGCTGGGGGCTTTTGGGGGGCTTTGGGGGCCTCGATAGGGCGGGGGGCGCTTGGGGGGTCAACCCCGCCCCCCCTGCCCCGTGTCCCTTCTGGGGTCAGGCACGGGGCGGCCCGAAGTGGGCGTGGCCTCCCGGAAGCCCCGCCCCTTTCCCACCGAGTCGGGAGGACCGCGGCGCCTAGAGCGGCGCCGTGTGCGCGCGACTTCCCGCTTCCGGTACCGAACTTCCGGCTTCCGGTACCGGCCTCCGTTCCCATGGAGCCCCCCCCGGGGCGGAGGCGGCGGCGGCGGCGGCGGGGGGAGGGGAAGGAACCGGGGGAGGGGGGGGCCCCGAGGGGCTGCGGCCCGGAGCCAGGAGCAGCGGCATCATCGTCAGCCCCCGGCAGGTGGGGGCACGGGGGGCACCCATAGGGACATGGGGACACGGGGGGTCTTTGGGGACAGGGGGACACGGGGGGCGGCTGGGGGGCGGGGGGACACGGGGGGGGGGGTCTTGGGGACATGGGGGGTGGTCTTTGGGGACAGGAGGGCATGGGGGGGGCCCTTGGGGACATGGGGGGGGCTGGGGACATGGGGGGGCCTGGAGGGGTAAAGGGGGTGGTCTTTGGGGACAGGGGGACATGGGGGGCCTTGGGGACATGGGGGGCACCCACGGGGACATGGGGACACGGGGGGTGTCCTGTGGGGACAGGGGGACACTGGGGGGCACCCACAGGGACATGGGGGGCTGGGGAGACATGGGGGAGGCCCTTGGGGACACGGGGGACACCCATAGGCACATGGGGACATGGGGGGGGGGCCTTGGGGACAGGGAGTCATGGGGGGAGCCCCTTGGGGACATGGGGACAGGGGGTGTCCTATGGGGACAGGGACACGGGGGGGCACCCACAGGGACATGGGGACGTAGGGGCACCCCTGGGGGGCAGGGGGGGCATCCTTTAGGGACATTGGGACACAGTGGGGGTGCCCTTTGGGGACATTGGCATGTGGGGGGGGTTCTTCTGGGGACATGGGGACACGGGGGGGGCATCCTTTGGGGACAGGGACACAGGGGGGCGCCCTTTGGGGACACGGGGAGGGGACATGGGGGGGTGGCGACCCTGGGGGGCCATCCTGGGCGACACAGGGCTGTGGGGGGGGGACACAGGGACACGAGGACAACGGGGAACACCCCTTGGGGGGGACATTTTTTTTGGGGGGGGGGTGGCAGTGTCCCCATATTGTCCCCATTGTCCCCGCAGCGGGGGAACCCGGTGCTGCGCTTCGTGCGGGGCGTCCCCTGGGAATTCGGCGACGTCGTCCCCGACTACGTCCTGGGCCCCAGCACCTGCGCCCTGTTCCTGAGGTGACTTGGGGGGACACGAGGGACACGGAGGGGGGTGTCCCCTTTGTCCCCGTGTCCCCCTTTTGTCACTTTGTCCCCCCCCAGCCTGCGCTACCACAACCTCAACCCCGACTACATCCACGAGCGCCTGCGCAGCCTGGGCAGGAGCTACGCGCTGCAGCTGCTGCTGCTGCAGGTCGACGTGGTGAGCCCCCCCGGCCCTTTTGTCCCCTTGTCCCCATTGTCCCCGCTGTCCCCAATGTCCCCGTTGTCCCCCTGTCCCCGTTATCCCCTCCCTTTGCGCCCCTTTGGTCCCCGCTCGTCGCCGTCCCCGCGTCCTGCGGCGTCCCCCAGCCCCTCTCCGGCTCCTTGGTCCCCTTCTCCTGTCCCCTCTGTCCCTGTCCCTTTGTCCCCTGTCCCCTTGTCCCCTGTCCCTTCAGACCCTATTGTCCCAGTCCCTTCAGACCCTATTGTCCCTGTCCCCTCCATCCTTGTCCCCCCCATCCTCATCCCCAACCCTCCTGGTCCCCATCCCCTGATTTTTGTCCCCCCATCCCCTCAGTCCCGTCCCTTCCACCCCTGTCCCCTCTGTCCCCTGTTGCCTCTGTCCCCTGTCCCTTTGTCCCCTGTCCCTTCAGGCCCTATTGTCCTTGTCCCCTTGCTCTCCTTGTCCTTTCTGTCCCCTATGTCCTTGTCCCTTCAGACCCTATTGTCCCCATCCCCTCCATCCCTGTCCCCTCGCCCTCCCAGTCCCCATCCCCTGGTTTTTGTCCCTCCACCCTTGTCCCCTCACCCTCCCGTCCCTGTCCCCTCACTCTCCTGTCCCCTGTCCCCTTGTCCCCTGTCCCTTCAGACCCTATTGTCCCTGTCCCCTCCATCCTTGTCCCCCCCATCCTCATCCCCAACCCTCCTGGTCCCCATCCCCTGATTTTTGTCCCCCCATCCCCTCACTTTTGTCCCTTCCACCCCCGTCCCCTCGCTCTCCCACCCCCTCTCCTGTCCCCCGTGTCCCCAGTGTCCCCTCCGTCCCCCGCTGACCCCACCTGCGCCCCCACCCCGCAGAAAGACCCCCACCAAGCCGTGAAGGAGCTGGCCAAGATCTGCGTCCTGGCCGACTGCACCCTCATCCTGGCCTGGAGGTAAGAGCTGGCACCCATGGGTGCCCCCGGGGCGGGCTGGGGGGAGGTGACACCCCGTTTTGGGGACGATGGCACCGTGTCCCCGCAGCCCCGAGGAGGCCGGGCGCTACCTGGAGACCTACAAGGCCTACGAGCAGAAGCCCCCCGACCTGCTGAGGGAGCGCGTGGAGCCCGGCTACCTGGCACGGGTGAGCCTGGGCCACCCCCCTGTCCCCGGGGTGTCCCCAAACGGGTCCCCTGGGGGTCCCCTGGGGGTCCCCAGCAGGGTTATGGGGTCCTCTGGGTGTCCCCGGCCAGGCCATGAGGTCCCCAGAGTGTCCCCAGCAGGGTTAGGGGGTCCTGTGGGTGTCCCCTGGGGGTCCCCAGAAGGGTTATGGGGTCCTCTGGGTGTCCCCAGCCAGGCCATGAGGTTCTCAGGGTGTCCCCAGCAGGGTTATGGGGTCCCCAGCAAGGTTTTGGGGTCCCCTGGGTGTCCCCTAGAAGTCCCCAGCCAGGCCCTGGGGTGTCCCCAGCATGATTTTGGGGTCCTCTGGGTGTCCCCAGCAGGGTTTTGGGGTCCTCTGGGTGTCCCCAGCAAGGTTTTGGGGTCCCTGGAGTGTCCCCAGCAGGGTTTTGGGGTCCCTAGGGTGTCCCTGGAAGGGTTTTGGGGTCCCCTGGGTGTCCCCAGCCAGGCCATGAGGTTCTCAGGGTGTCCCCAGCAGGGTTATGGGGTCCCTGGAGTGTCCCCAGCAGGGTTGTGGGGTCCCGTGGGTGTCCCTTGGGGGTCCCCAGCCAGGCCCTGAGGTCCCTGGGGTGTCCCCAGCAGGGTTTTGGGGTCCCTGGGGTGCCCCCAGCAGGGTTTTGGGGTCCCTGGAGTGTCCCCAGCAAGGTTTAGGGGTCCCCGGGGTGTCCCCATCCAGGCCATGAGGTCCCCGGGGTGCCCCCAGCAGGATTTTGGGGTCTCCAGGGTGTCCCCAGCCAGGCCATGAGGTCCCCGAGGTGTCCCTGGCAGGGTTTTGGGGTCCCTGGGGTGCCCCCAGCAGGGTTTTGGGGTCTCCAGGGTGTCCCCTGGGGGTCCCCAGCCAGGCCATGAAGTCCGCGGGGTTTTGGGGTTCCTGGGGTTTCCCTGGCAGGGTTTTGGGATCCCCGGGGTGTCCCCGGCAGGGTTTTGGGGTCCCCGGGGTGCACCCAAGGGTGCTGAGCCCCCGTCCCCCTCCCGCAGGTGAGCGACTGCCTGACCAGCGTCAAGTCGGTGAACAGGACGGACGCGCTGAGCCTGCTCAGCACCTTTGGGGTGAGGGGATTTGGGGTCGCGGGGATTTGGGGACAGCGGGGACACGGGGACAGCAGGGAGGGGATATGGGGACAGCGGGGACACGGGGACACGTTGACCGTGGGGTTGGTGGGGACATGTGGCCTGTGGGGACAGTGGGGACGTGCCCATGGGGTTGTGGGGACACTGGGGACACGTCTGTAGGGACAATAGGGATGTACCCATGGGGACAATAGGGTCATGCCCATGGGGACACGGTGCCCGTGGACTCATGGGGGGGGGACACAGTGCCCGTGGGGACAATAGGGCCATGTCCCTGTCCCTGCAGTCGCTGGCGGCCGTGGCGCGCGCCCCCAGGGAGGAGCTGGCCCTGTGCCCTGGCATCGGCCCCCAGAAGGTGAGCTGGGGGGGGACAACGGGGACAATTTGGGGACAATGGGGACAGTGGGGACAATGTGGGGATAATGAGGTTGGCATGGGGACAATGGGGACAATGTGGGGACAATATGGAGACAACGGGGATAATATGGGGACGGTGTGGGGACAATGGGGGTCAATATGGGGACTATAGGGACAATGTGGGGACAATGGGGTCGGTGTGGGGACAGTGGGGATGGTGTGGGGACAATGGGGACAATACGGGGACAATGGAGGCCGTGTGGGGACAATGGGGATAGTGTGGGGACAATAGGGACAATATAGGGACTATAGGGACAATGTGGGGACAATATGGGGACAACAGGGACAACATGGGAACAATGTGGGGATAATGGGGACAGTGTGGGGACAATGGGGATGGTGTGGGGACAATGGGGGGACAATATGGAGACAATGGGGATAATATGGGGACAGTGGGGACAATAAGGACAATATGGGGTAAATGGGGATAATATGGGGACAGTGGGGATGGCGTAGGGACAATGGGGACAATATGGGGACAATGGGGACGGTGTGTCCCCCACTGACGCCCCCCCGTGTCCCCCCCCAGGCCAGGAGGCTGTTCGAGGTGCTGCACGAGCCCTTCCTCAAGACCCCAAAGCCCGCGGCGGGTCCCAAAACTCCACTTTTATCACAATAAAACGGCAAAAACGACACAGGCGGTGGCACCGGGGGGGGACACTGTGGGGACCGGGGGGGGGCCACCAAGCTCCAGCCCCCCCCCCATTATGGAACGGGGCCGGGTTTTGGGGTCACTGGGGTGGGATGGGGTCGGCGGCGTCCTCCCCATTTTTGTGCCTCTTCTTTTTTTTCCTCCGGGGGGGCTCCGGCCCCTCGGGGTCCCCAAGGGTTTGGGGGGGCTCCGGGCTGCCCCCCCCCTCGTCGGGGGGCTGCTCCTTCCTCTTCTTCTTCCTCTTCTTCCTCTTCCTCGTCCCCTCCTCGGGGGGGGGCTCCCCGCAGCTCTCGGTGATGGTGATGCAGCCGCGCAGGGGGGGGGCGCAGCTCAGGGCCCCCCCCGGCTTTTGGGGGACCAGCAGGAGGGGGCCGCCCCCCCCCGGGAAGTCTGGGCCCCCCCGCAGTCTGTAGGGTCGCCCGTCCCCGTCCGTGTCCCCGGGGGGGTGCAGCCACCCGCAGCCCTCCAGCGGCACCGAGCAGCCCTGCAGGCTGGGGGGGGGACACGGGGACAAGGGGGGGGACACGGGGACAAGGAGGGGGGACACGGGGACAAGGGGGGGGGACACGGGGACAGGGGGAGGTCGCTGGCATCATCATCCCCCCCATGGCACTGCCACCCTCCTGTGTCCCCCCCATGTCCCTGTCCCCTCCCTGCCCCCCCAATTTTATTGTCCCTTCCCTGTCCCCCCCCAGTGTCCCCCCCATGTCCCTGCCTCCCCCATGTCCCCATTGCCCCCACAGTGTCCCCGTCACCCCCCACGTCCCCATCTCCTTCCTGCCCCCCCATGTCCCCTGTCCCCCCCCCATGTCCCTGTCCCCTTCCTGCCCCCCCATGGCACTGACATGTCCCTGCCCCCCATGTCCTTTGTCCCCCCCATGTCTCCCCCATGTCCCTGTCCCCCCATGTCCTGTCCCCCCCATGTCCCCATTGCTCTCCCCAGTGTCCCCATCACCCCCCATGTCCCCATCCCCTTCCTGCCCCCACCATGTCCCCTGTCCCCCCTCATGTCTCCCCCATGTCCCTGTCCCCCCCATTTTATTGTCCCCTCCCTGTCCCCCCCATGTCCCCATTGCCCCCCCAGTGTCCCCATCACCCCCCATGTCCCCATCCCCTTCCTGTCCCCCCATGTCCTCTGTCCCCCCTTCCCCCCCATGTCCCTGTCCCCCCCCATTTCATTGTCCCCTCCCTGCCCCCCATTTTATTGCCCCCTCCCTGTCCCGCCCCAGTGTCCCCATTGCCTCCCCAGTGTCCCCATCACCCCCCATGTCCCTGTCCCCCCCCATGTCCCAATCCCCTTCCTGTCCCCACCCAGTGTCCCCTGTCCCCCCCCCATGTCCCCGTCCCCCCCCCACCTCTCAGGCCGGAAGGCGGCGGGGGCCCTGATGAGCCAGAGCTCGGTGTTGCCCCCCCCAGGGCGGCCCCGCACAGCTCCGGGGAGGCGCGGGGTCGGCGGCCACGAACTCGGGGGGCACTGGAACGGCCGCACTGTGGGGACGGGGGGAGGACTCAGGGGGCTGCGCTGCCACCCCCGTGTCCCCCACATGTCCCCATGTCCCCCCCCGTGTCCCCATATCCCCCCTCTGTCCCCCATAACCCCCCCAAATCCCCTATATCCCCCTATGCCCCCCATGTCCCAATATCCCCCTCCCCCTATATCCCCTTACCCCCCATACCCCAAAATATCCCCCATAACCCCCCATATCCCCCCTGGCCACCCATGCCCCCAAATCCCCTATAGCCCCCATGTCCCCCCCATGTCCCGATATCCCCCTCCCCGTATATCCCCATACCCCCCCCCCCATAACCCCCCATGCCCCCAAATCCCCCATATCCCCCCTATAACCCCCCATGCCTCCATGCCCCCCATGTCCCCCCCACGCCCTATAACCCCCGTGTCCCCATAACCCCCATAACCCCCCATGCCCCCCATGTCCCCAAATCCCCCATAACCCCCCAGTGCCCCCATAACCCCCCATGTCCCCATACCCCCCAAGCCCCCCCCATATCCCCCATAACCCCCCCATGTCCCCCAAGTGCCCCCATAACCCCCATGCCCCTATATCCCCCCATAACCCCCCAGTGCCCCCATATCCCCCCATAACCCCCATGTCCCCATACCCCCCCAAGCCCCCCTATATCCCCAAATCCCCCATATCCCCATAACCCCCATACCCCCAAGCCCCCTATATCCCCCCCAAATCCCCCATATCCCCCCATAACCCCCCCAGTGCCCCTATATCCCCCATAACCCCCATGTCCCCATATCCCCCAATAGCCCCCCATATCCCCCAAGCCCCCTATATCCCCCCAAATCCCCCATATCCCCCCATAGCCCCCCAAATCCCCCATAACCCCCCCATACCCCCAAGCCCCCCATATCCCCCCAATGCCCCCAAATCCCCCATATCCCCCCATAACCCCCCCATGCCCCCAAATCCCCCATATCTCCCCCAAATCCCCTATAACCCCCCATATCCCCCTCCCCTCCCCCACTCACCCGCCATGCCGCCGCTCCGCCGCGTGCCCCGCCAGGCCCCGCCCCCAACCCCGCCCCCCACCAGACCCCGCCCCTTACTACGCCCCTCCCTTAGCCCCGCCCACTCCCCCACACCCCATTCATCAACACGACCCCATGGGCGTGGCCACACCCCACTCCCCTCCCCAAAAGGGGGCGTGGCCACGCTCTTAAAGGCGCCGCGCCCACATTCCCACACCGCCCCCCCCCACTCCGGAACCCGGAACCCTCGGCCCCCTCCCACCCCCCTCCCCAGCACCCCCCAGGACCCCCCCAGGACCCCCCAGGACCCCCCACCCCACGCAGGGGTCCGGGCCCCTTTGGGGACCCCCGGCAACGCCACAGGTGGGAGGGGGGGCACAGGTGAGGGGGGGCGGAACCGGGGCGGGGGGCACCGGGGGGGGGGAGGGCCCACCCGGCCCCTCCCCACGGTGCAGGTCCCGGCGGGGCCCAGGGCGGGGCCGCCCCCCACGCGTGACCCAGCGCTGTGGAATTGGGCGTGGGGGCGGCACCGGCGGCGAGCACCGGGCAGGTACCGGAGGGGGGGTCCTGGGAACCATGGGGGGGGGTCGTGGGGTGGGGGGCACCCGTGGGTGCGAGGGGAGGGGGTTTGGGGGCATGGGGGGCGCCCACGGGGTCCCCGGGGTGGGTTTTGGGGGGGCGGGGCTCCACGGGGGTGTTTGGGGGATGAGTTTTAGGTGGGGGGGGGCGCCCACGTTGGCGTAGGGGTGCTGGGAGAAAGTTGGGGGGCACCCATGGGTGCTCGGGGTCTGGTTTGGGCGCGTGGGGGGCACGTGGGGGGGTCCAGGGGTGATTTTGGGGGCTGGGGGAGTTTAGGGGCTCCACGGGGGTGTTTGGGGTCTGTTTTTGGAGGGGGCACCCACGTTGATGTTGGGGTGCTGGGAGAAAGTTTTGGGGCACCCATGGGTGCTCGGGGTCTGGTTTGGGGTCCTTGGGGGGACATTCAGGGGTCCCCAGGAGGAGGTTTGGGGGTCCTGGGGGAGTTTGGGGGCTTCCCAGGGGAGTTTGGGGGAGGGTTTTATTTGGGGGGGGCACCCACGTTGGCGTTGGGGTGGTGGGGGAAAGTTTTGGGGCACCCATGGGTGCTCGGGGTCTGGTTTGGGATGAGTGGGGGGCTCCCATGGGGTCCCCAGAAGGGAGTTTGGGGGCTCCCTGGGGATGTTTGGGGTCTTTTTTTTTGGGGGGGGGCACCCACTTCGATGTGGAGGTGCTGGGAGAAAGTTGGGGGGCACCCATGGGTGCTCAGGGGCCAGGTTTGGGTGCATGGGGGAGCGCCCGGGGGTCCCAAGAGGGGGTTTGGGGGTCCTGGGGGAGTCTGGGGGCTCCACAGGGGAGTTTGGGGGAGGGTTTTATTTGGGGGGGGGGCACCCACGTTGGGGTTGGGGTGCTGGGAAAAAGTTTTGGGGCACCCATGGGTGCTCGGGGTCTGGTTTGGGGTTCGTGGGGGGGCACCCGTGGGGTCCCAGGGGTGTTTTTAGGGGTATTGGGGCTCCCCCCTGGGGTTGTTTGGGGTCTTTTTTGGGGGGGGGGGCACCCACTTCGACCTGGGGGTGCTGGGAGAAAGTTGGGGAGCACCCATGGGTGCTCAGGCTCCGTTTTTTTGGGGGGGGCACCCTTGGCACCCCAGCTTTGATTTGGGGTCACCGGGGGAAAGCTGGGGGGCACCCACGGGTGCTCTGTGCCCAATTATTTTTTTTCGGGGGGGGGGCACAGCTTTATTTTCAGGGGTGCTGGGACAAAGCGGGGAGCACCCTTGGGTGCTGGGGGGCTGTTTTTTTTTTTTGGGGGGGGGGGCACACCAGGCTTAATGTAGGAGCGCGGAGAGAAACTGGGGGGGGGGGGGGCCCCCACGATACGCCCCCCAGGGGTGGCCCCGGCCCCACCCATGGGTGCCCCGGTGTATTTTTTTTTTTGGGGGGGGCAGCCCCAGGCGGCTCCCAGGGCCCCGCCCCACGCGGGGGGGGGCGGGCGGGGCCGCGTTAATTACCGCTAATTATTATTGTGCTCCCCACGGCCGGCCCCGACACGTCCCGGGCGGCGCGGGGGCGGCGGGGCACGGCCCGCCCCGGCCCGGGGGGGTGGAGGAGGAGGAGAGGAGGGGGGGGGGGCTTTAGGGTGTGTTTTGTGCCCCCCCCCGCTTTTTCCAACCACCCCCCCGCCCCAAAATCCCTCCAGGATGGCGAGCGAGCGGCTGAGCGGCGCGCAGGACCTGCTGGATCTCACCTTCCAATGTGAGCTGGGGGGGCCAAATTTTTTTTTTTTAAAAAAGGGGGGGTGCTGGGACCCCCCCCGTGATTTTTTTTAATTTTTTTTGGCCCCCCCCCCGCAGCTCTGGCCATGCAGCACATGGACCTGAAGCAAGTGGAGCTGGACACGGCGGTGGCCAAGGTGGACGAGCTGTCCCGGCAGCTCGAGTCCCTTTGGACCGACGGCCCCGGCCCCCCCAAAGTAAGCCCTGGGGGGGGGGCCACAATATGGGGGGGGGCAGCCGGGACCCCCCCCTTTCTGTTAATCCCCAAGGGGGGGGGGTGTTGGGGACCCCCCCCCCCCATCCCCCTGACCTCCGCGCTCTCCCCCTCCAGGAGCCTTTCGGCAGCCGCCCCCCTCCCCGCAGCTGCTTTTCGCTGGGGGGGGGCCCCGAGCTGTGGGGGGGGGACCCTATGGGGCGCCCCTCGTCCCCTCGCCCCCCCTGGGCCGTGCCCCCCCCCCCAGCGAGGAGCGAGCCCCCTCGCCCCGACCCAAGGTGCTGGCGTTACCCAGCCCCGGGGGGGGCCGGGCCCCCTCCCCGCGACCTTTATGGCCCGGGGGGGGGGGGCGCCGAGCGTCCCTATGAGTTTTTGGGGCTGGGGGGCTCCCCCCGGCATGCCGAGGCCGGGGGGGGGCAGGTTTTTTTCCCCGAAAGGGCGCCCTCGCCCCGGCCCCCGCCCCCCACCCTACGAGCTGCACGGGCTGTACCCCTCCTTCCGGGCACAGGGTAAGGGGGGGGCCCTAAATTATTTTTTTTTGGGGGGGGGGGCTTTATATGGGCGCGGCGGGGCTCTATATATGGTGGGGGGGTCCTCGTATCGTGGGGAGGGGGCTGCATGTTGGGGGGGTCCCCATATTGTGGGGGGTCTTCATATTGGGGGAGCAGGTCCCCATATTTTGGGGGGGTCTCTATATCATGGGGGAGGTCCCTATATCGGGGGGGGTCCCATATCGTGGGGGGGTCCTCATATTGGGGGGCAGGTTCCCATATGGGGGTCCCTATATTTTGGGGGGGGTTCCCATATCGTGGGGGGGTCTTCATATTGGGGGGCAGGTCCCCATATTGTGGAGGGGGAATCCCTATATTGGGGGGGGGTCCCGTATTGTTGGGAGGGGGAATCCCTATATTGGGGGGTCTTATATTATTGGGGGGGGTTCCATATTGGGGGGGTCCATCTTTTGGGGGAGGGGGAGTCCCATATTGTGGGGATGGTCCCCATATTGTGGGGAGGGCCCCCATATTGGGGAGGGGGTCCCCATATTGGGGGGGGGGTCCCCAAATTAGGGGGGGGGCTCAATGCTTCCCAGGGTGCCCCCGTCCCATTTTGGGGGGGGTTCCCAATTCCTTTCGGGGTGCCTCCCCGTCGCTCCCCCATTCCTGGGACCCCCGCCCCAATTCCCACTGCACCCCAATGGTGTGGGGGGGGCGAGGCCGTGCCGGGGGGGCCACTCTGTCCCTGTGTGTCCCCCCCCCCCCAAAGATGACCTCGTGCTCAAGCGGCGGCCCCAAAAGAGCTGGAACGAGTCCGACCTCGACGTGGCCTACGAGAAGAAAGCGCCCGGCTCGGGGGGCTACGAGCGTGAGGGGGGGGCGCAGGGGGCGGGCATGGGGATTTGGGGGGGTTTGGGGGGTTTAGGGGGCGTTTGGGGTTATATCGGGGGGATTTAGGGGCTTTTTTTGGGGGGGTTAGGGGGAGATTTGGGGGTTTGGGGTTATATCGGGGGGATTTAGGGGGCGTTTGGGGTTATTTGGGGTGGGGTTTGGGGGGCGTTTGGGGTTATATCGGGGGATTTGGGGGGTTTGGGGCTTTAGGGGCATTTGGGGTTATATCGGGGGATTTGGGGGGATTTTGGGGGGGGGTTTAGGGGGCATTTGGGGTTATTTGGGGGGGGGTTTGGGGGCTTTAGGGAGCATTTGGGGTTATTTGGGGGGATATGGGGGCTTTAGGGGGTGTTAGGGGTTATTTAGGGAGGATTTGGGGGTTTTGGGGAGGTTTAGGGGCATTTGGGGTTATATCGGGGGATTTGGGGTGCTTTGGGGGCTTTAGGGGGTATTTGGGGTTATTTAGGGGGAGATTTGGGGGGATTGGGGTTATATCAGGGGGTTGGGGGGCTTTAGGGGGTGTTTGGGGTTATATCGGGGGATTTCGGTATGTTTAGGGGGGTTAGGTGGTGTTTGGGGTTATTTAGGCGGAATTTGGGTATTTTTAGAGGGGTTTAGGGGGCGTTTGGGGTTATTTAGGGTTTTTGGGGTATGTTCAGGGGGATTGGGGGGGTTTATGGAGGGTTGGGGGTGTTTGGGGTAGTTTAGGGTGGATTTTGAGGGGCGTTTGGGGTTATTTTGTATGTTTAGGGCAGTTTTAGGGCATTTAGGGGCATTTTAGGGCAGTTTTAGGGCATTTAGGGGCATTTGGCTCATATAGGGAGGTTTTGGGGTATGTTTAGGGGGGATTTGGGGTGGCTTGGGGAGGTTTAGGGGCAATTTAGGGGTGTTTGGGTCTATTTGGGGGGCGTAGGGGGACCCGTTTGGGGTGGTTTGGGGTGGTTCAGGGGGCGTTTGGGGGTGGGGGGTATTTGGGGTCATTTAGGGGGGTTTGGGGGGTTTGGGGGGTTTGGGGTCCTGTAGGGGGTGCTGGGAGACCTTTTGGGGGTGTTCGGGGATGTTTAGGGTTTTTTTTGGGGGGTGGACACATTTAGAGGGTGTTTAGGTTTATTGGGGGGTTGGGGTCATTTAGGGGGATCTTGGGGGGTGTTTGGGGGCGTTTAGGGGCTCTTTGGGGGCACTTAGGGGGTGTTCAAGGGGAATTTGGGGGGGGGCTTTGGAGGGGGGGAGCATTTTGGGATTTTGGGGGAACATCCAGCACAAACTGGGATTTGGGGGGGGGGCAGAAACCCAAGGGCTGCTATGGGGTCCCCCCCCTCGGGTTTTGGGGCTGCTGCTTTGGCGGTTGGGGGGGGGTTCTGAAGCCCCTCCCCCCATTATTGAGCTCTGTTGTGCCCCCCCCCCCCGCAGGCAGTAGCGAGGGGCAGCGCCTGGGGCTGGTGCCTTGGCGTGAGTCCAGCTTGGACGGGGGGGGCAAGGTAAGCACGGGGGGGTGGGGCACCCGGTTTTGGGGGGGTTTGGGGGGTCCTGGGACTTCAGTGGGGTGGATTTGGGGTTTTTTTGGGGGGGGTTGGGGGGCTTCAGTGGGGTGGATAGGGGGTTTTGGGGGGGTCTGTGGGGTCCCAGTGTGATATGGGGGATTTTGGGGGGGTCCTGTATGATATGGGGGATTTTGGGGGGTCCCGGTGTTATATGGGGGATTTTTTTGGGGGGGTCCCAGTGTGATATGGGGGATTTTGGGGGGTCCCGGTGTTATATGGGGGATTTTTTTGGGGGGGTCCCAGTGTGATGTGGGATATTTTGGGGGGGGTCCCAGTCTAATATGTAGGATTTTGGGGGTGTCCTGTATAATATGGGGGATTTGGGGGGGGTCCCAGTGTGATATGGGGGTTTTTATTTTTTTGGGGGGTGTGTGGGTGCCTGCAGGGCTCCAAAACCTTAAAATTCAGGGCTTTTTTTTGGGGAGGGGGGACTCCAAGAGGCTCCGGCACATTATTGGGGGGGGGGGGGGGACTTTTGGGGTGCCACCCCCAAACACCCTTTAACCCCCCCCCCTACAGGACGGAGCTTTTGGGGGGCACAGCGCCACGCTGCCCCGAAACTACAAGGTGTCCCCCCTGGCTGGTGAGCGACGGGGGGGGGGGGGCGAGGGACCCTACAGACGCCCCCCGGGGGTCCTGCCCCGTTCCTGGCCCGTATCCCGCATCCCCGTGCCCCCCCCGGGCGGCCGCCCCCCCCGCCACAAACCCCTGCCCCTCTCCATGATCTTCAAGCTGCAAAACGCTTTTTGGGAGCAAGGTTTTTTTGGGGGGGGTGGGGGCGGCGGCGGCCCCCGTGGGCTGCCCCTCGCCTTCCCCCGTTCGCCCCAAAAGCAGCCCCCGCTGGCCCCGGCCCCCGCCCCCCCTGCGATGGCTGGGGGTGAAGGTGAGCGACCCGCGGGGGGGGGCTGTGGGTCCGGGGGGGTTTGGGGGGGGTTGAGGGGCTTCAGGGGGTGGATTTGGGGTTTTAGGGGGTCTGGGGGCTTCAGGGGGTGGATTTGGGGTTTTGGGGGGACTGGGGGCTTCAGTGGGGTGGATTTGGGGTTTTGGAGGGGGTTGAGGGGCTTCAGGGGGTGGATTTGGGGTTTTGGGGGTCCTGGGGGCTTCAGTGGGGTGGATGGGGGGATTGGGGGGTCTGGGGGGCTTCAGGGGGTGGATTTGGGGTTTTGGGGGGTCTGGGGGCTTCAGGGGGTGGATTTGAGGTTTTGGGGATCCTGGGGGCTTCAGGGGGTGGATTTTGGGTTTTGGGGGTCCTGGGGGCTTCAGGGGGTGGATTTGGGGTTTGGGGGCTGGGGGCTTCAGGGGGGTGGATTTGGGGTTTGGGGGGGCTTCAATAGGATGGATTGGGGGTTTTGGGGTCGGGGGACTTCA
This sequence comes from Aythya baeri, assembly GCA_026413565.1. Lineage (NCBI taxonomy): Eukaryota > Metazoa > Chordata > Aves > Anseriformes > Anatidae > Aythya > Aythya baeri. The sequence continues at coordinate 732,782 of JAKRSJ010000070.1, read as the reverse complement.
ATGGGATGGATTGGGGATTTTTGGGGGGGTCCTGGGGGCTTCAGGGGGGTGGATTTGGGGTTTTTGGGGGCTGGGGGCTTCAGGGGGTGGATTTGGGGTTTTGGGGGGCTGGGGGGCTTCAGTGGGGTGGATTTGGGTTTTGGGGGCTTCAGTGGGGTGGATTTGGGGTTTTGGGGGCTGGGGGGCTCAATGTGATGGCTGTGGGGTATTGGGGAGGGGTCTGTGGGGTCCCAGTGTGGTATGGGTTTTTTGGGGGGGGTCCCAGTGATATGGGGGATTTGGGGGGGGTCCCAGTGTGATATGGGTTTTTTGGGGGGGGTCCCAGTGTGTTTTGGGGGGTCCCAGTGTGTCAAGGGGGCTTTTAGGGTGGGACCCCATGTGTGTGTGTGTTGGGGGCGCTCTCACACCCCCTCCCCCTATTTTTTTCCCCCCCTCCCCTATAGCTCCCACCCGGACCCCCCCCCCGACACCAGCATGGAGCGACCACCGTCCAGGGGGGGTCCTACGGATCCGGACCCCGAACCGGAGGTGGAAGGGCTTTTGGGATGGGGGGGCTCAGCGGCTGCAGGACCTACGGGGGAGGGCGCCTCGGAAAATGACCCCCCCCCGGTGCGCCCCCTCAGCCCCACCCGCCTGCAGCCCCTGCTCCCCCCCGAAGCCCGGGCGGACCCCGAATTTCGGGAGGTCGCCCGGGTCCTGGCCCAGATGCCGAGACCCCTCCGGCGCCGCGGTTCCATGGAGCAGTGCCCGGGGGGGGCCCTGCCCCCCCCCCCTTGTACCTGCCAGTACCAGAAGCTCATCACCCGCCTCCTGCACTGGCCCCCCCGGGGCCCCCGAATCCTCCCCGCTACCTGCTGAGGAGCTGGAGCTGTCCTGCAGCCCCCCCCCCGCCGAGCCTTCCACCAGCTCCCTGCACACGCCGGTGAGTGAGGGGGTCCCTGGGTGCCCCTTTATTAGGGGTGTTCCCCCCCTTGGGGTCCTTTGGAGCCCCCATAGGACCCCCAGGGTCCTATGCACAACCGGGGGCCCTGGGTACCCCCCCCTTCCTTAGGGTGCCCCCCCTTCCCTGGGGTCCCTGGGTGCCCCCCAATTCCTTAGGGTGTCCCCCCCCGTCCCTGGGGTCCCTGGGTGCCCCCCCCAACTCCTTAGGGTGCCCCCCCCGTCCCTGGGGTCCCTGGGTGCCCCCCCCAATTCCTTAGGGTCCCCCCCCCCTTCCTTAGGGTGTCCCCCCCTTCCCTGGGGTCCCTGGGTGCCCCCCCAATTCCTTAGGGTGTCCCCCCCTTCCCTGGGGTCCTTGGGTGCCCCCAATTCCTTAGGGTGCCCCCCTTCCCTGGGGTCCCTGGGTGCCCCCTTCCTTAGGGTGCCCCCAATTCCTTAGGGTGCCCCCCCTTCCCCAGGGTGCCCCCCCAATTTCTTAGGGTCCCCCGACCCTGGGTGCCCCCAATTCCTTAGGGTCCCCCCTTCCTTAGGGTGCCCCCCCCTTCCCTGGGGTCCTTGGGTGCCCCCCCAATTCCTTAGGGTCCCCCCCGTCCCTGGGTGCCCCCCCTTTCTCCTGGGTGCCCCCCAATTCCTTAGGGTGCCCCCCCCTTCCCCAGGGTGCCCCCCAATTCCTTAGGGTGCCCCCCCTGTCCCTGGGGTCCCTGGGTGCCCCCCCTTCCTTAGGGTGCCCCCCCCTTCCCCAAAGTCCCCCGGGTGCCACCCGGTGCCAACCATCCCCATCCACCTCAGGCAGCTTCCCCCACCCCCATGTGTGTCCCCCTCCCCCCACGGGTGTCCTCTCACCCCCCCCCCACCCACGGGTGCCCCCCCAGCAGCTGCGCTCTGCCCTGCGCTCGGCGTCCTCCCCCCGGCGGTGCCCCGGGGCCTCCGTGCGCTTCGACCCCTTGGTGCTGCTGCTGGACGCAGCCCTCAACGGGGGGCTCGACGTGGTGCAGCAGGCTGTGGCCGAGGTGGGGGGGACACGGGGACACGGGGGGGGACATGGGGACACTGGGATGTGGGATGGGGACACTGGGATATGGGGATATAGGATGGGGACACTGGGATTTGGGACAGGGGAGGGGGACACTGGGATGTGGGATGGGGACACTGGGGACATGGGGACACTGGGATATGGGGACATGGGATGGGGACAGGGGACATGGGGATGGGATGGGGACACAGGATGGGGACATGGGGACACGGGCTGAGAACACGGTTTGGGGACAGGGATATGGGCTAGGGACAGGGGACACAGACTGGGGACACAGGCTGGGGACATGGGACACGGGATGGGGACATGGGGACATGGGATGGGGACAGGGGATGGGGACACTGGGATATGGGATGGGGACAGGGGACATGGGGACACGGGGGACATGGGGACACTGGGATATGGGATGGGGACACTGGGATATGGGATGGGGACACGGGGACATGGGATGAGGACACTGGGGACATGGGGACACTGGGCTATGGGATGGGGACACTGGGATAGGGGGATATAGGATGGGGACAGGGGATGGGGACATGGGATAGGGACATGGGCATGGAATGGGGACACAGGGACATGGGATGGGGACATGGGATGGGGACATGGGATGGGGATGTGGGGACATGGGATGGGGACAGGGGACATGGGGACATGGGATAGGGACATGGGACACGGGATGGGGACATGTGGACGGGGATATGGGGACACAGGACATAGTATGGGGACATGGGGACATGGAATGGGGACACGGGATGGGGACGGGACAGGGACAGGGGATGGGGATATAGGGACACTGGGACATGGGATGGGGACGGGATGGGGACACAGGATGGGGACATGGGATAGGGACACAGGACATGGGGACACAGGGACATGGGATGGGGACACAGGGACACGGACATGGGATGGGGCCAGGGAACATGGGGACGGGATGGGGACATGGGGACACGGGATGGAGAGATGGGGGACACGAGGGGACGTGACGGGGATATGGGGGGACACGGGGCTGACAGGGGGTGACACGGGGTGACACGGGGGGTGACACGGGGGGGTGACATTTGTCTGTCCCCAGCTGAACGACCCGAGCCAGCCCAACGAGGAGGGCATCACGGCGCTGCACAACGCCATCTGCGGCGCCAACCACGCCATCGTCGACTTCCTCATCGCCTGCGGGGCCGACGTCAACGCCCCCGACAGCCACGGCTGGTGGGGGCACTGGGGGGGGCACTGGGGGGCACTGGGGGGGCACTGGGGGGCACTGGGGGGCACTAGGGGGCAATGGGGGCACGGGGATGAGGGATGAAGGGGGCGAAGGGGGGCGAAGGGGGATGCTGTAGGGGCAGGAGGGGGGATGGGGGAAAGGGGGGCTGGGGACCCCCGAGGATACTGGGAACCCCCGAGGGTACTGGGATCCCCCCCGAGGGTACTGGGATCCCCCCCCGAGGATACTGAGACCCCCCCAAGGGTGCTGGGACCCCTCCAAGGGTACTGGAAAGACCCCCAGAGGGTACTGGGACCCCCATAAGGGTACTGGAAACCCCCCCCCGAGGATAGCGGGGAACCCCCCCGAGGGTACTGGGAACACCCCCAGATAGTACTGGGACCCCCCCCGAGGGTACCAGGGACCCCCCCAAGGATACTGGGACCCCCTGAGGATACTGGGAACTTCCCCCCGAGGATACTGGGACCCCCCCAGGGATACTGGGAACCCCCTGATGATACTGGGAACACCCCCAGAGGGAGCTGGGACCCCCCCAAGGGTACTGGGGATCCCCCCCGAGGATACTGAGACCCCCCCAAGGGTGCTGGGACCCCTCCAAGGGTACTGGAAAGACCCCCAGAGGGTACTGGGAACAGCCCCAGATAGTACTGGGACCCCCCCCGAGGGTACTGGGAACCCCCCAAGGATACTGGGAACACCCCCAGATAGTACTGGGACCCCCCCCCGAGGATACTGAGACCCCCCCAAGGGTACTGGAACCCCCCCTGAGGATACTGAGACCCCCTGAGGATACTGGGAACTTCCCCCCGAGGATACTGGGACCCCCCCAGGGATACTGGGAACCCCCCAAGGATACTGGGAACACCCCCAGATAGTACTGGGACCCCCCCCGAGGGTACTGAAAAGACCCCCAGAGGGTACTGGGAACCCCCCCCGAGGATACTGAGACCCCCCCAAGGGTACTGGGAATCCCCTGATGATGCTGGGGACCCCCCCCGAGGATACTGGGAACCCCTCAAGGATACTGGGACCCCCCCAAGGGTACTGGGAACACCCCCAGATAGTACTGGGGACCCCCAGAGGATACTGGGACCCCCCTAAGGGTACTGGAAACCCCCCCCGAGGGTACTGGGAACCCCCTGATGATATTGGGACCCCCCCCCGAGGGTACTGGGACCCCCCCAGAGTGTACCAGGGACCCCCCCAAGGATACTGGGATCCCCCCCTGAGGATACTGGGATCCCCCTGATGATACTGGGAACACCCTCAGATGGCACCGGGACCCCCAGGGCCGGGCACCTTGCAGCCCCCATCCCCACGGTGCCCCCCCCGTGCCCCCCCCCTTGGCAGGACCCCCCTGCACTGCGCGGCCTCGTGCAACGACACGGCCATCTGCGTGGCCCTGGTGCGCCACGGTGCCGCCTGCTACGCCACCACCAGCGACGGCTGCCTCGCCCTGGACAAGTGCGACCCGTACCGTGACGGCTACGCTGAGTGCCACAGCTACCTCACCGGTAACGGGGACATTTGGGGACATTTGGGGACGTGGGGGGACGTGGGGACATGGGGACACGGAGGGCTCGCCAAGTGACACAGCTACATCACTGGAATTGGGGGAATATGGACAAAGGGGGGACATGGGGGGATGTGGGGGGAAGTGGGGACAATTCGGGACATGGGGACATGTGGACCAAGAGGGCTCGCCAAGTGCCACAGCTACCTCACCAGTAATGGGGACATTTGGGGACATTTGGGGACATGGGGTCTGGGAGGGCTCGCCAAGTGCCACAGCTACGTCACTGGTATGGGGGGGACATGGGGATGACATGGGGACACAGGGGGACATGGGGGGACATGGGGACATTTGGGGACATGGGGACATGGGGACCAAGAGGGCTCGCCAAGTGCCACAGCTCCCTCACCAGTAATGGGGACATTTGGGGACATTTGGGGACATTTGGGGACGTGGGGGGATGTGGGGACATGGGGACCAAGAGGGCTTGCCAAGTGCCACAGCTACAGCCCGGGTATGGGGGGCATGGGGACATGGGGGGGACATGGGGACACGGGGATGATATAGGGACACAGGGGGACATGGGGACATGGGGGGGACATGGGGACATTTGGGGACATGGGGACCAAGAGGGCTTGCCAAGTGCCACAGCTACATCACCAGTATGGGGCTGGGGACTGGGGGGGCTGGGGACATGTCCCTGTCCGTACTAGTATCCCCACTGGTGTTCCCATCCCTACCAATGTCCCCACTAGTGGCCCCACGTGTCCCCACTGGTGTCCCCGTCCCCATGTATGTCCCTATTGGTGTCCCCACTGGTGTCCCCATCCCTTCCCATGTCCCCACTGGTGTCCCCACACATGTCCCCATGCGTGTCCCCATCCCTACCAACGTCCCCACTGGTGTCCCCATGTGTCCCCACTGGTGTCCCTGTCCCCATGTATGTCCCCATTGGTGTCCCCATCCCTACCAATGTCCCCACTGGTGTCCCCACGTGTCCCCACTGGTGTCCCCATCCCTTCCAATGTCCCCACTGGTGTCCCCACGTGTCCCCACTGGTGTCCCCATCCCTTCTAATGTCCCTACTGGTGTCCCTGTCCCCATGTATGTCCCTATTGGTGTCCCCACTGGTGTCCCCACGTGTCCCCACTGGTGTCCCCGTCCCCAGAGGTGGAGCAGAGCCTGGGGCAGCGGCACGGCGGGGTGGTGTACGCGCTGTGGGATTACGAGGCGGCGCAGGGGGACGAGCTGAGCTTCCGCGAGGGCGACCCCGTCACCGTGCTGCGGCGCCAGCCCCCCGGCGAGCACGAGTGGTGGTGGGCGGCCCTGCGCGGCCAGGAGGGCTTCGTGCCCCGCAGCTTCTTCGGGGTGAGGGGCACCGGGGAGGTGGGGGGGACCGGGGGGTAGGGGGCACCCCTGGGTTATAGGGGAGCACGCGTGGGTTATGGGGGAGCACCCATGGGGTGGGGTGGGGGCACCCAGAGGCGGTGGGGGCACCCATGGGGTGGGGTGGGGGCACCCAGAGGGGGTGGGGGGCACCCCTGGGTTATGGGGGAACACACAAGCGGTGGGGTGGGGGCACCCAGAAGGGGTGGGGGCACCCATGGGGTGGGGTGGGGGCACCCAGAGAGTGTGGGGGCACCCCTGGGTTATAGGGGGGCACCCATGGGTTATGGGGGAACACACAAGCGGTGGGGTGGGGGCACCCATGGGGTGGGGGGCACCCCTGGGTTATAGGGGAGCACCCATGGGGTGGGGTGGGGGCACCCAGAGGGGGTGGGGGGCACCCCTGGGAGCAGGGAGCACCCATGGGGTGGGGTGGGGGCCAGCTGTGGGTTATAGGGGAGCACCCCTGGGTTATAGGGGAGCACCCAAGGGATTCGGTGGGGGCACTCATAGGGTGTGGGGGCACCCTTGGGTTATAGGGGAGCACTCAAGGGGTGGGGTGGGGGGCACCCAGAGGGGGTGGGGGGCACCCAGAGGGAGGTGGGAGCACCCATGGGTTATGGGGGAGCACCCCTGGGAGTGGGGAGCACCCATGGGGTGGGGTGGGGGCACCCATGGGGTGGGGTGGGGGCACCCAGAGGGTGTGGGGGGCACCCATGGGTTATAGGGGAGCACGCGTGGGTTATGGGGGAGCACCCATGGGATGGGGTGGGGGCACCCATGGGTTATGGGGGGCACTCATAGGGTGTGGGGGCACCCAAGGGGTGGGGGTGGGCACCCAGAGGGTGTAGGGGGCACCCCTGGGTTATAGGGGGGCACACAAGGGGTGGGGTGGGGGCACCCAGAGGATGTGGGGGGCACCCTTGGGTTATAGGGGAGCACGCAAGGGGTGGGGCGGGGGCACCCAGAGGGGGTGGGGGGCACCCCTGGGTTATGGGGGAGCACCCATGGGAGTGGGGGCACCCAGAGGGAGGGGGCACCCCTGGGTTATAGGGGAGCACCCGTGGGTTATAGGGGAGCACTCAAGGGGTGGGGTGGGGGCACCCAGAGGGGGTGGGGGCACCCCTGGGTTATAGGGGGCACCCATGGGGTGGGGGGGGGGCAGCTGTGGGTTATAGGGGAGCACCCCTGGGTTATAGGGGAGCACCCAAGGGATGGGGTGGGGGCACTCATAGGGTGTGGGGGGCACCCCTGGGTTATAGGGGAGCACCCGTGGGTTATAGGGGAGCACTCAAGGGGTGGGGTGGGGGCACCCAGAGGGGGTGGGGGGCACCCATGGGGTGGGATGGGGGCACCCATGGGGTGGGGTGGGGGCACCCAGAGAGTGTGGGGGGCACCCCTGGGTTATAGGGGGCACCCATGGGATGGGGGCACCTGTGGGAGTGGGGTGGGGGCACCCCTGGGTTATGGGGGAGCCCCCATGGGGTGGGGTGATGGGGTTCATGGGGCGTGGGGGCACCCACGTGGTCCCGCGTGGGGTCCCCGCCCCCCCCCCCAGCCCCCACCTCACCCCGTTTCCCCCCCCCCAGCTCTATCCTAGGGTGCGGCCGCAGCGCAATGTGTGAGGGGAGCGGGGGCCGCCCGCACCCACGGCACCCCCACCCAGCGGTGCCCCCACGCGGGACCGGGACCCCCCACGCACCCCTACCGTGGAAACGGCGGCGCCCCCGCGTGGGGCCGGCAATAAAGAGCTGAGAAAAGTTGGGACGCGCCGCGTGGCTGCTTCTGCGTCACGGGGGGCGGGGGGGACACGGCGGGGGGGACACGCGTGGGGGGCGCGGACACGCGTGGGGTGGGAGTGCGCTCGATTGCTCGGCGCTCGATTGCTCCGCGCTGGGTTGCTCGGCGCTCGATTGCTCGGCGCTCGGCTGCTCTCCCCTCGCTCCCTCCCTCCGCTCCTTGACGGGCGTCCCACGGGACCAATCGAAGGCGGGGGGGGCGGGGCCCGGCGGGCGGGGCGGCCAATGGGGAGGCGGCGCGGACCGGAGAGAGGACTGGCGGCGGCCGCGCGGGGCCGGCGGCCACCATGAAGTGAGCGGGGGGCGGGGGAGGGGATCCTGAGGAGGGGGTGGGGGGATCCCCGCGGTGGATCCCGAGGCGCGGGGGATCCCCCACCCCCCCCAGCCCCGTTTAGGCCTCTTTTAGGCCCATTTCGGAGCCGGGGGGGGGGGTGGGGGGGGTGCGGCGGGGCTGGGCTCGGGCGGGGGCCCCCAGTGGATCCCTCCGAGCCCCCCCCCCAGCGGTGGATCCCTTCAGGCTCAACATCGACGGGCTCCTGGTGCCCTTCCCCTATGACTACATCTACCCCGAGCAGTTCTCCTACATGCTGGAGCTCAAGCGGACCTTGGACGCCAAGGTGGGCCGGGGATCCACTCCCCCTGGCAGGGATCCACCCGATCCCGGCTGGGATCCACTCTCTACTCTCTCTCCTACAGGGTCACGGCGTGCTGGAGATGCCCTCCGGGACCGGGAAGACGGTGTCGCTGCTGGCCCTCATCGTGGCGTACCAGCGGGTGAGCGCGGGATCCCAGTGGATCCCAGTAGATCCCAGTGGATCCCAGGCTGGGGGAGCTCAGCATCTCTTGTCTCCTCCTCCAGGCTCGGCCGCTGGACGTGACCAAGCTGATCTACTGCTCCCGCACCGTGCCCGAGATCGAGAAGGTGGGGGCGGGGAGTGGATCCCCCCCCCTGGGGGGGGTGGGTGGATCCCAAGGGATCCGTCTGAGCCTCGTCCCCCCCCCTGCAGGTGATCGAGGAGCTGCGGAAGCTGCTGGATTACTACGAGAAGCAGCTCGGGGAGAAGCTGCCCTTCCTGGGGCTGGCGCTGAGCTCCAGGAAGAATCTGTGCATCCACCCCGAGGTGTGTGGGGGGGGTACTGGGAGCACTGGGAGCACTGGGAGGGGGCTGGGGACACTGGGGACAGTGGGGGGGGGCTGGGGACAGGGCATGGTGGCACTGGGGGCAGCGGCAGGGGGCAGATGCTACGGGGCTGGGGACACTGGGGGCACTGGGAGGGGGCTGGGGACAGCCCCTGGTGGCACTGGGGACACTGGGGACAGGGCCTGGGGGCACTGGGAGTGCTGGGGACAGCTCCTGGGGACACTGGGGACACTGGGGACAGTGGTGGGGCTCTGGGGCCAGATCCTGGGGGCGCTGGGGGGGCTGGGGCCAGATCCTGGGGGCACTGGGAATGATGGTGGGGCTCTGGGGACACTGGGGACAGCCCCTGGGGACACTGGGGACAATGGTGGGGCTCTGGGGACAGATCCTGGTTGCTCTGGTGACACTGGGGGACATCAGAAGGGGTCACCCCTGGTGGCACTGGTGACACTGGGAGTGGTGGCACAGTCTGGGGCCAGCCCCTGGTGGCACTGGGGACAATGGTGGGGCTCTGGGGACACTGGGGATACTGGGGACAGATCCTGGTGGCACTAGGGGTGCTGGGGACAATCGTAGGACTCTGGGGACAGATTCTGGTGGCACTGGGGATGGTGGTGGGACTTTGGGGACAGCCCCCGGTGGCATTGGTGGCCCTGGGGACATCAGAAGGGGTCACCCCTGGTGGCACTGGGGATGATGGTGGGGTTCTGGGGACACTGGGAACAGCCCCTGGTGGCACTGGGGACACTGGGGACAATGGTGGGACTTTGGGGACAGATCCTGGTGGCACTGGGGACAGCGCCTGGTGGCCCTGGGGACACTGGGGATGGTGGCAGGGCTTTGGGGCCAGATATTGGTGGCACTGGGGACGATGGTGGGGCTCTGGGGACACTGGGGACAGCACCTGGTGGCCTTGGGGACACTGGGGATGATGGTGGGACATCGGGGCCAGCCCCTGGTGGCCCTGGTGACACCGGGGGACATCAGAAGGGGCCAGTTCCCGGTGTCCTCGGCGTGCCTGGGGACGCGGGCTGGGGGCAGCCCTGGTGGCAGAGGTGAGAGGGGGGGGGTGGCAGAGGTGACGGGGGTGACACGGGGAGGTGACAGAGGTGACAGGGGAGGTGGCAGGGGAGGTGACAGGGCTGTCCCCGTCCCCAGGTGTCGGCGCTGCGCTTCGGGCAGGAGGTGGACGGGCGCTGCCTCAGCCTCACGGCCTCCCACGTGCGCGCCCAGCACCGCCGCGACGCCGCCCTGCCCGCCTGCCGCTTCTTCGAGGTGGGGGCGCCGGGGGGGGGGCACACGTCACCTTGGGGGGGGGGTCACACGTCACTTGGGGGGCTTATGGCACCTGGGGGGGTGACGTGTTACCTGGGGGGGACATGGCACCTGGGGGAGGTCACACATTGATTGGGGGGGGCTCGTGTCACCCTGGGGGGTCACATATCACTTGGGGGGGTGTCATATCACTCGGGGGGTCACACATCACCTGGGGTGGGCTCATTTCACTCTGGGGGGTCACACATCACCTGGGGGGGTGACATGGCACCTGGGGGGGGGACATGGCACCTGGGGGGGGGCTTGTGTCACTCTGGGGGGGTCACACATCACCTGGTGGGGGCTCGTGTCATTCTGGGGGGGTCACAGGTCACCTGGGGGGGGGCTCGTGTCACTTGGAAGGGGCTCATGTCACTCTGGGGGGTCACACATCACCCTAAGGGGGGCTCCTGTCACCCTGGGGGGTCATATGTCACCTGGGGGGCACACATCACCTGGGGGTGACATGGCACCTGGGCGGGGGACATGGCACCTGGGGGCTCATGTCACCCTGGGGGGGTCACACATCACCTGGGGGGGAGCTCGTGTCACCCTGGGGGGGTCACATGTCACCTGGGGGGGACTCGTGTCATTCTGGGGGGGTCACAGGTCACCTGGGGGGGGGCTCGTGTCACTTGGAAGGGGCTCATGTCACTCTGGGGGGTCACACATCACCTGGGGGGCTCCTGTCACCCTGGGGGTCATACATCACCTGGGGGGGTGACATGGCACCTGGGCGGGGGACATGGCACCTGGGGGGGCTCGTGTCACTCTGGGGGGTCACACATTGATTGGGGGGGCTCATGTCACCCTGGGGGAGTCACGTATCACTTTGGGGGGGGTCACAGGTCACCGGGGGGCCTCATGTAACCTTGGGGGGCACACGTCACCTGGGTGGGGTGACATGGCACCTGGGGGGGCTCATGTCACTCTGGGGGGGTCACATATCACTTGGGGGGGGTGTCATGTCACTCGGGGGGGGTCACACATCACCTGGGGGGGGCTCATGTCACCCTGGGGGGGTCACACGTCATCTGGGTGGGGGGACATGGCACCTGGGGGGGGCTCATGTCATCCTAGGGGGGTCACATGTCACCGGGGGGGTTCATGGCACCCTGGGGGGGGGCACACGTCACCTGGGGGGGTGACATGGCACCTGGGGGGGTCAAACATTACCTGGGGGGGCTCATGTCACCTATAGGAGGTGACATATTACCTGGGGGGGACATGGCACCTGGGGGGAAGCTTGTGTCACTCTGGGGGGGTTGTGTCATCCTAGGGGGGTCACACATCACTTGGGGGGGCTCATTTCACTCTGGGGGGGTCACATATCGCTTTAGGGGGATCACAGGTCACCTGGGGGGGGCACACGTCACCCTGGGGGGCTCGTGTCACCCTGGGGGGGCTCGTGTCACCCTGGGGGGTCACATGTCACTAGGGGGGGTCACACATCGCCTGGGGGGGCTCGTGTCATTCTGGGGGGTCACAGGTCACCTGGGGGGGGGCTCGTGTCACTTGGAAGGGGCTCATGTCACTCTGGGGGGGTCACACATCACCCTAAGGGGGGCTCCTGTCACCCTGGGGGGTCATATGTCACCTGGGGGGGGCACACATCACCTGGGGGGGGGGACATGGCACCTGGGGGGGGGACATGGCACCTGGGGAGGTCACACATTGATTGGGGGGCTCGTGTCACCCTGGGGGGCTCATGTCACCCTGGGGGGTCACATATCACTTTGGGGGGGTCACAGGTCACCTAGGGGGGGCACACATCACCTGGGGGGGGTGACATGGCACCTGGGGGGGGCTCGTGTCACCCTGGGGGGGGTCACACATCACCCTAAGGGGGGCTCCTGTCACGCTGGGGGGTCACAGGTCACTTTGGGGGGGGTCACAGGTCACCTGGGGGGCACACATCACCTGGGGGGTGACATGGCACCTGGGGGGGCTCGTGTCACCCTGGGGGGGTCACACATCACCTGGGGGGGCTCATTTCACCTTGGGGGGGGGCTCTTGTCATCCTAGGGGGGTCACAGGTCACCTGGGGGGCTCGTGTCACTTGGAGGGGGCTCCTGTCACCCTGGGGGGGGTCACACATCACCCTAAGGGGGCTCCTGTCACGCTGGGGGGTCACAGGTCACTTTGGGGGGGTCACAGGTCACCTGGGGGGGCTCGTGTCACTCTGGGGGGTCACACATCACCTAGGGGGGCTCGTGTCATTCTGGGGGTCACAGGTCACCTGGGGGGGGCTCATGGCACCTGGGGGGTCACACATTGCCTGGGGGGCCTTGTGTCACCCTAGGGGGGGTCACACGTCACTTTGGGGGTCACAGGTCACCTGGGGGGGCTCGTGTCATTCTGGGGGGTCACAGGTCACCTGGGGGGGGGCTTGTGTCACTCTGGGGGGGTCACACATCACCTGGGGGGGGGGCTGGTGTCACCTTTTGGGGGGGGGGCTCACCCTTTGGGGCGACAACATCCCCATGGATAGGTAACACGACACATTAGGGCAGGGGGGAGCCACACCACCTTGGGCCGCTTCACATCCCTTGGGGGGGGCCCAGAACATTTTAATCACCCCCCCCCGGCCCTCGTGACCCCCCCAGGGGCTAATTTATGTCCCCCCCCCGCAGGAATTTGACACCCAGGGCCGCGAGGAGCTCCTGCCCTACGGCGTCTACAACCTGGACGACCTGAAGGCGTACGGCCGCCAGAAGGGCTGGTGCCCCTATTTCCTCGCCCGCTTTTCGGTAACGGGGGGGGGGGGCCACAAGACACCGGGACCCCCCCCCGAAACCCGTGGGGGTGACGTTTGTGCCCCCCCCCCCAGATCCTCCACGCCAACGTGGTGGTCTACAGCTACCACTACCTGCTGGACCCCAAAATCGCCGACCTGGTGTCCAAGGAGCTGGCCAAAAAATCCGTCGTGGTCTTCGACGAGGCGCACAACATCGGTGAGCGCCCCCCCCACGATGTCCCCAAGCGTCCCCAAGCGTCCCCAACCCCTCTGTCACCTCCTTTTTTTTTTTGTGGCCCCCCCTAAAGACAACGTCTGCATCGACTCCATGGGGGTGAACATCACGCGCCGCACGCTCGACCGCTGCCAGGCCAACGTGGCCACGCTGCAAGCCACCATCCAAAAGTGAGCACCCTTTTTTTTTTTACCCTTTTTTACCCTTTTTTGTCCCTTTTTTTGTCACCGTGGCCCCCCCCCAGGATCAAGGACACGGACGCGGAGCGGCTGCGGGACGAGTACCGGCGCCTGGTGGAGGGGCTGCGAGAAGCGGGGGTCGCCCGCGAGACCGACCTCTACCTCGCCAACCCCGTGCTCCCCGACCAGATCCTACAAGGTCAGAGCCCCCCCCCGGGTGGGGGGGGGGTCACCGATGCGCCCCCTCCCTCGGTGACCCCCCCCCGGATCCGCACCGGCCACCCCCGGGGTCGTTTGAGGGTTTTTTTTTTTGGGGGGGATTTCTCCCCAAAATAAAGCTCGGAGGCAGCCGGGATGTGGCTGAATGGGGTGGGGGGGTCGGGGGGGGGCTCAAAAGTCTCAGGACGCCCCCCCCCAAGATGTATGTGGGGGTTTTGGGGTGCCCCCCCCCTGTTTTTTTACCCTGGGGGGGCTCCGAGCCTCTGCTGGTGCCCCCAGGGCTGGGTGCAGCCCCCCCCTTGGGGTATGGGACCCCCCGGGTATGGGACCCCCCCCTTGGGGTGTGGGACCCCCCCCCACTGCCACGGCACAGATCGGGGGGGTCCCAAAATTCCTTTTTGGGTGCCCCCCCCCACTTCTGACCCATATTTGGGTGCCCCCCCCCCAATTTCTACCCTAGGGAGGGGGTCTCTGCTCTCCCCCCAGTCCCCCAATTTCCATTGTGGGGAGATCCCTGCCCCCCCCCTTGCATTTCTGTGCCCCCCCCCATATTTCTGTCCCCCCCTTTTATTTCTGTGCCCCCCCCAGTTTTTAATGCCCCCCTCATCTTTATACCCCCTTTTACCCCCCAACCCCAATCCCTTTGGGGCACCCCCAGCCCCACCACCTGGGACCTTCACCCCTCCCTCTGCATTTCCATGCCCCCCAAAATTTCTGTGCCCCCCCAAAATTTCCACATCCCCCCCATATCTCTGTGCCCCCCCTTTTATTTCTATGCCCCCCTTTTATTTTTATGCCCCCCCCCTCACCTTTATACCCCCCAAACCCCAACCCTTCATCGCGCTCCCACCCCTCTCCCCACCTTTCCCTGCGCCCCCTTTACCCCCACGCCCCCGCTTCGCTCCCACGCCCCCCAATTTATCCCCGCGCCCCCCCGGGAGTTTTTTAACCCCCTTTTTTTTTTATTTTGCCCCCCCCCCCCCCCAGAGGCTGTCCCCGGCAGCATCCGCACGGCCGAGCACTTCGTGGGCTTCCTCAAGCGCCTGGTGGCTTACCTGCGCGCGCGCCTGCGGGGGCCCCGGGTGGTTCAGGAGAGCCCCCCCGCCGTCCTCCGAGACCGCCACGACAAGGTCTGCATCGAGCGCAAGCCCCTGCGGTGAGTCCGTGCCCCCCCCCCAAAAAAAAAGCCCCCCACCCCCCTTTCCGTGCCCGAAAAGGTGGAGACCCCCTGGTGGCCGCTGGTGCCTGGGATCTGCTTTGGGGTGGTTCGATCCCCCCAAACCTAAAATAGTGCCCCCCTCCTCGTTTTGGGATGATGTGACCCCCCCAGGTGATATGTCCCCCCCGGGGTGATGGGAGCCCCCAGGGTGGTGTCACCCCCCCAGGACACCGTGTCCCCTATCCATGGTGACATTTTCCACCCCCTGTCTCATTGGGACAGTGTCCCCCCACTTTGGGATGCCATGTGCCCCCCCAGGGTGACATGAGACCCCCCCAGGGTGACACGAGACCCCCCCAGGTGACACGGGGCCCCCCAGGGTGCTGTGTCCCCCCCCATGTCACCATGTCCCCCCCACATCACCATGTCCCCAGTGCATCCCCTCCAGCTCCCCCCCCTCTTCCCCAGGGCATTTCCCCCCCCGTGGGTGCCATCACGCCCCCCCCACGAGTGCCATCACCCCCCCACGAGTGCCATCACCCCCCAAGGGGTGCCATCACCCCCCCAGGTGCCATCGTGCCCCCCCCGTGTCACCATAACCCCCCCACATCACCATGTCCCCAACACGTCCCCTCCAGCTCCCCCTCTTCCCCAGAGCATTTCCCCCCGTGGGTGCCATCACGCCCCCCACGAGTGCCATCACCCCCCAGGGGTGCCATCACCCCAGGGGTGCCGTCACCCCCCACAAGTGCCATCACCCCCCAGGTGCCATCGTGCCCCCCATGTCACCATGTCCCCCCCAACACACCACATCCCCTCCAGCTCCCTCCCCTCTTCCCCAGTGCATTTCCCCCCCCGTGGGTGCCATCACGCCCCCCCCACGAGTGCCATCACCCCCCCAGGGGTGCCATCACCCCCCCAGGGGTACCGTCACCCCCCCAGGAGTGACGTGTCCCCCCGTGTCCCCGTCCCCCAGGTTCTGCGCCGAGCGCCTGCGCTCGCTGCTGCGCACGCTGGAGATCGCCGACGTGGCCGACTTCTCTGCCATCACCCTGGTCTCCAACTTCGCCACCCTCGTCAGCACCTACTCCAAAGGTCCTTTTTTTTTCCCGGGGGGGGGCCCTCCGGGGGGGGCCACCACCTTTGAGCCCCCCCCGGCCTTTTTATTTTGCCCCCTTCCCTCTTTAATCCGCGCGGGATGGGGGGTTGGGGGGTGGGGTGGGGGTGGTTGGGGGGGGGAATGGGCGATGTGGGGGGGCTCTGTGGTGTGGGGGGCCCTGCTGGGTGCCCCCTAATTGATGAGGGCCCCCCCCGTGTATTTATGTGCCCCCCCCCCCTTATTTTCCAGGCTTCACCATCATCATCGAGCCCTTCGACGACAGGACCCCCACCATCTCCAACCCCATCCTGCACTTCAGGTGGGGCACGGGGGGGGGAAAAATGGCTGGGGGGGCACGGGGGTGGAAAAATGGCTGGGGGGCACAAAAGGTTTGGGGGGCACAGGGTTTTTTGGGGGGGTACAGGGCTTTTTGGGGGAGTTACAGGGCTTTTTGGGGGACACGTTTTTTGGGGGGAAAAAGGGGCTGGGGGGGCACAGGGAGGTTTGGGGGGCACAGTTTTTTGGGGGGCACAGGTTTTTTTTTGGGGGGCACAGGGGGGCTGGAGGGGTCGTGGGGGTGCTGGGGGGATCATGGGGGGCTATGGGGAGGTCCTGCCCCAATGCTGGGGGCAGGGGGCAGAGATTTAGGGTGGGGGGGCACGGAATTTTGGGGGGGGGCTCTGGAGGGTTGGGGGCACTGGTGTCACCTGTGTGCCCCCCGCAGCTGCATGGACGCCTCCATCGCCATCAAACCCGTCTTCGAGCGCTTCCAGTCCGTCATCATCACCTCGGGGGTCAGTCCCTGCCCCCGGGACCCCGGGACCCCCATGTCCTCCCATGACCCCATGGCCCCCATGGCCCCCCCGTGTCCTCCCCCGTCCCCATTTCCCACCCGTGTCCCCCCTGTGACCCTGTCATGTCCCCCAGGACCCCCCCATGTCCTCCCATGACCCCATGACCCCCCCCATGGCCCCCCACATCCCCCACCGCCCCCCAGGACCCCCCCATGTCCCCATGACCCCCCCATATTCCCCGCATGTCCCCCCCATGTCCCCAGGACCCCCCCATGTCCTCCCCATGACCCCCCACGGCCCCCTATGTCCCCACATCCCCTGCTGCCCCCCCAGGACCCCCAGGACCCCCCATGTCCCCCCCATGACCCCATGTCCCCCCATGACCCCATGTCCCCCCCCCATGTCCCCCCCCCCCCACCGCCCCCCAGGACCCCCCTATGTCCCCCCATGTCCCCTGCTGCCCCCCAGGACCCCCAGGACCCCCATGTCCCCCCCATGACCCCATGTCCCCCCATGACCCTGTCATGTCCCCGTGCCCCCCCATGTCCCCACATCCCCCACCACCCCCCAGGACCCCCCCATGTCCCCCCATGACCCCATGTCCCCCCCCATGCCCCCCCCATGTCCCCCCCCCATCCCCAGGACCCCCCATGTCCCCCTCCATGTCCCCCCCATATCAGCGCCCCCCCATTCCCTCTATATCCCCCCCCCACCATGGGACCCACCACATCTGACCCCCCCCTTTTTTCCCCCCCCCCTTCTCCCCCAGACCCTGTCCCCCCTGGACATTTACCCCAAAATCCTGGATTTTCGCCCCGTTACCATGGCGACCTTCACCATGACGCTGGCGCGGACCTGCCTGTGCCCCATGGTGAGCTTTTGGGGGGGGGACATTTGGGGAGGGGGGGACATTTGGGGACCCCATTGTCACCTTTTGTGTCCCCCCCCCCAGATCGTGGGCCGGGGCAATGACCAGGTGGCCATCAGCTCCAAGTTCGAGACCAGAGAGGACATCGGTAGGGGACAGGGACACCGGGGGGGGTGACAGGGACATGGGGGGGACAGGGACACCTGGGGGGGCAGGGACATGGGGGGGGGGCAGGGACATCCTGGGGGGGCAGGGGCTTGGGGGGGGGCAGGGTTGGGTCTGGGGACAAAGGGACAGGGACACGGGGGAGACAGGGATGGGGATGAAGGGACAGGGACATTGGGGGGGGACACAGGGACACGGGGGGGCAGGGACATCTGGGGGGGGCAGGGACATTGGGGGGGGACAGGGACACGGGGGGGGGCAGGGACACTGGGACAGGGATGTGGTTATAGGGCTGGGGGGACACAGGGACATGGTTATAGGGCACAGGGAGGGGACAAGGACATGGTTACAGGGACACGGACACGGTTATGGGGTCAGGGAGGACAGGGACATGGTTATAGGGCACAGGGAGAGGACAGGGACATGGTTATGGGATCAGGGAGGGGACAGGAACATGGTTATAGGGACAGGGAGGGGACAGGGACATGGTTATAGGGACAGGGATGTGGTTATGGGATCAGAGAGGATAGGGACATGGTTATAGGGACAGGGACAGGGTTATGGGATCAGGGAGAGGACAGGGACAGGGTTATGGGATCAGGGAGAGGACAGGGACATGGTGATGGGATCAGGGAGGGGACAGGAACATGGTTATAGGGACAGGGACACAGTTATGGGATCAGGGAGGGGACAGGGACAGGGTTATAGGGTATGGGGAAGGGACAGGGACTTGGTTATGGGATCACGGAGGGGACAGGGACATGGTTATAGGGACAGGGACACGGTTATGGGATCAGGGAGGGGACAGGGACACAGTTATAGGGACAGGGTTATGGGATCGGGAAGGGGACAGGAACATGGTTATAGGGACAGGGAGGGAACAGGGACATGGTGATGGGATCAGGGAGGACAGGGACATGGTTATAGGGACAGGGACAGGGTTATAGGGACAGGGACAGGGTTATGGGATCAGGGAGGGGACAGGGACACGGTTATAGGGACAGGAACACGGTTATGGGATCAGGGACGACAAGAACACCATCCTACAGCACAGAGCGGGGACGGGGACACGGTGACATGTCACGGAGCGGGGACGGGGTTACGGGGCGGTTGGGGGGGCGTTATTTGGGGTCTTTTGGGGGCACCCCGAGTGACCCCGGGGCTCAGCCGTCATCCGCAACTACGGGAACCTGCTGCTGGAGCTGTCGGCCGTGGTCCCCGACGGCCTCGTCGCCTTCTTCACCAGCTACCAGTACATGGAGAACATCGTGGCCTCCTGGTACGAGCAGGTAGGCGACCCCAAACCCGCCCCCAAAAAGGGCCCTCGGGTGGCCCCCGCCCCGCTCACGCTGTCCCCTGTGTCCCCTTTTGGTGTCCCCTTTGTCCCCATCCCAGGGCATCCTGGAGAACATCCAGCGCAACAAGCTCATCTTCATCGAGACGCAGGACGGGGCCGAGACCAGTATGGCCCTGGAGAAGTACCAGGAGGTGGCTGGTCCCAGCCCTTGGGGTCCCCTTGGGGTTGTCCCTGTCCCCTGGGGTCCCCTTGGGGCTGTCCCCATCCCCTGGGGGCTCTCCTTGTCCTTTGGGGTCCCCTGGGGGCTGTCCCTGTCCCATAGGGGCCGTCCCCATTCCCAGTGGCCATCCCCATCCCCTGGGGGCTCTCCCGGTCCTTTGGGGTCCCCTTGGGGTTGTCCCTGTCCCCTGGGGCTGTCCCCATCCCCTGGGGTCCCCTTGGGGCTGTCCCCATCCCCTGGGGTCCCCTGGGAGCCATCCCCATCCCCTGGGGGCTCTCCCTGTCCCCTGAGGTCCCCTTGGGGCTGTCCCCATCCCCTGGGGGCTGTCCCCGTCCTCTGGGGTCCCTTGGGGCTGTCCCCATCCCCTTGGGGCTGTCCCCATCCCCTGGGGTCCCTTGGGGTTGTCCCTGTCCCCTGGGGCTGTCCCCATCCCCTGGTGTCCCCTGGTGTCCCCTGGGTGCTGTCCCTGTCCCCATCCCCTGGTGTCCCCTGGGTGCTGTCCCCATCCCCTGGTGTCTCCTGGTGTCCCCTGGGTGCTGTCCCCATCCCCTGGGGTCCCCTGGGTGCTGTCCCCATCCCCTGGGGTCCCCTGGGGTCCCCTGGTGTCCCCTGGGTGCTATCCCCATCCCCTGGTGTCCCCTGGGTGCTGTCCCCATCCCCTGGGGTCCCCTGGGGTCCCCTGGGGTCCCCTGGGTGCTGTCCCCATCCCCTGGGGTCCCCTGGGTGCTGTCCCCATCCCCTGGGGTCCCCTGGGGTCCCCTGGTGTCCCCTGGTGTCCCCTGGGTGCTATCCCCATCCCCTGGTGTCCCCTGGGTGCTGTCCCCATCCCCTGGGGTCCCCTAGTGTCCCCTGGGTGCTGTCCCTGTCCCCTGGTGTCGTCCCCTGGGTGCTGTCCCCATCCCCTGGGGTCCCCTGGTGTCCCCTGGGTGCTGTCCCCATCCCCTGGTGTCCCCTGGGTGCTGTCCCCATCCCCTGGGGTCCCCTGGGGTCCCCTGGTGTCCCCTGGGTGCTGTCCCCATCCCCTGGGGTCCCCTGGGGTCCCCTGGTGTCCCCTGGGTGCTCTCCCCATCCCCTGGTGTCCCCTGGGTGCTGTCCCCATCCCCTGGGGTCCCCTAGTGTCCCCTGGGTGCTGTCCCTGTCCCCTGGTGTCCCCTGGGTGCTGTCCCCATCCCCTGGGGTCCCCTGGTGTCCCCTGGGTGCTGTCCCTGTCCCCTGGTGTCCCCTGGGTGCTGTCCCCAGGGGGGTGACCCGGCTCTGTTTTTCGGCAGGCCTGCGAGAACGGCCGCGGTGCCATCCTGCTCTCGGTGGCCCGGGGCAAGGTGTCGGAGGGCATCGACTTCGGTGAGGGACGGGGACAAGTTCGGGGAGGGGAGGGGGACGTGGGGGGGGGACACGGACGTGGCTCCCCCCCGTGGTGTCCCCGATGTCACCGTGTGTCCCCACCCCGCAGTGCACCACTACGGGAGGGCCGTGGTCATGTTCGGGGTGCCCTACGTCTACACCCAGAGCCGCATCCTGAAGGTGAGGGGCACGGGGACAGCGGGGGGCACCCTGGGGACCACCAGGAACCCTCCTGGGACCCCACCGGGCACCCATGGGACACGGTGGGGCACCCTGGGGACCTGCAGGATGTGCTGGTGCCACAGGGGGGCACCCATGGGACACGGTGGGGCACTTTGGGGACTGGTGGGATGTACTGGTGACACAGGGGGGCACCCATGGGACAAGGTAAGGCACCCTGGGGACCACCAGGACCCCCTTGGGATCCCACCAGGCACCCATGGGACACAATGGGGCACCCTGGGGACCACCAGGACCCCCCTGGGACTCCACTGGGCACCCATGGGACACAGTGGGGCACCCTGGGGACCTGCAGGATGTGCTGGTGCCACAGGGGGGCACCCATGGGACAGGGTGGGGCACCCTGGGGACCACCAGGACCCCCCTGGGAGCCCAACAGGCACCCATGGGACACAGTGAGGCACCCTGGGGACCACCAGGACCCTCCTGGGACCCCACCGGGCACCCAGGGGACACAATGGGGCACCCTGGGGACCACCAGGACCCCCCTGGGACCCCACTGATCACCCATGGGATGCAATGGGGCACCCTGGGGATCACCGGGACCCTCCTGGGACCCCACTGATCACCCATGGGACATAATGGGGCACCTTGGGGACCACCAAGACCCCCCTGGGACCCCAAAGGGCACCCAGGGGACCCAGTGGGGGACCCCCAGGGACCCCACCAGGCACCAGGGGAACACAAGCGGGGCACGGGGGCGCACACCCCACGGGCTGCAGCGGACCCCCGGGGGGGGCACCGCAAGACCCCAGAGGGGCACCCCACTGGCAGAGCAGCCCCCTAAAGATCTTCGTGTCCCCCCCCCTCTCCCCCAGGCACGCCTGGAGTACCTGCGGGACCAATTCCAGATCCGGGAGAACGATTTCCTCACCTTCGATGCCATGCGCCACGCCGCCCAGTGCGTCGGCCGGGCTCTGCGGGGCAAAACCGACTACGGCCTCATGGTCTTCGCCGATAAGGTGGGTGCCAGCTCCTGGCACGGGTTGAGGGGGGGTTAAAAAAATAAAAAAACCCACTAAATTCCTTCTCGTGACCCCCCCGTGGCGCAGCGTTTCGCCCGGGCGGACAAGCGGGGCAAGCTGCCGCGGTGGATCCAGGAGCACATCTCCGACGCCAACCTCAACCTGACGGTGGACGAGGCCGTGCAAGTGGCCAAATTCTTCCTGCGGCAGATGGCCCAGCCCTTCCAGAAGGTGAGGAGCCTTTTTATTTATTTTTGGGTTGTTTTTTTTTTTTTTTGGGACCCCCCCCAACTCGCTCTGACGTCGGCCCCCCCGGGGTAGGAGGACCAGCTGGGGCTGTCGCTGCTGACGCTGGAGCAGCTGCAGTCGGAGGAGGTTTTGCAGAGGATCGAGCAGATCGCCCAGCAGGCTTGAGGCTGGGGGGGGCGGCGACCCCCCCACCACACGCTCGGAGCAAGACTTGACCCCCCCGGACCACCACTGTGTGCGTGGAAAGGGATCGGGAGAGCCCCCAGCGGTGGGGAGGGGGACGGAGATCCCCCCCTGTGGGGGCAGAGCGGGGCCCAGGTCCCCCCCCCCCCACCGTGTGTTTGGGGTGGGGGCTGGAGCCCCCCCCCGAGCACAGGGAGGGGGATCTGGGTCCCCCCCCACAACTTGGATTGGGATCTGGACACCTCCCCCCGATCACATGGACTAGGATCTGGAGCCCCCCCTGTGTTTGGGGTGGGGGCTGGAGCCCCCCTGTTACACAGAGCAGGACCTGGACCCCCCCCATATATTTGGGGTGGGGTCTGGAGCCCCCCCGTTACACAGAGCAGGACCTGGACCCCCCCCAGTCCTGCTGTAGCCGCACATTGGGACCCACCCCCCCCACCCCCCCCCAGTGTTCCCAAAATAAAGCAGCTGCAGGCGGGGCCCCCGCCCCCACCCCGTGTCTCTGTCCCCCTGTGCTCCCCCCTCAACTTTTTTTTTTTTTGGGGTGGGGGCTGTGGTGCCCCCGCTGCAGGGAGGGATGGGTGGGAGCAGGCTCGTGGGCCCCCCCCCCCCCAAAATTGCCCCCCCAGCCCCCACAGCCTGGGTCCCATTGTCCCCATGTTGCTGGCACCCAGGGTCCCCATGTCCCCAGGGTCCCCATTGTCCCCATGTCCCCAAGGTCCCCATGTCCCTGGCACCCCATTTCCTTGGCCCCCCAGGGCCCTATTGTCCCCAGTGTCCCCATTGTCCCCTTGTCCTAGCACCCCATGTCCCCAGGGTCCCTGGCACCCCATGTCCCCACGATCCTGTTGTCCCCAGTGTCCCCATTGTCCCCCTGTCCCTGGCACCCCATGTCCCCAAGGTCCCCAGGGTCCCCAGCACCCCAAGTCCCCAGGGCCCTATTGTCCCCATGTCCCCATTGTCTCCCCGTCCCTGGCACCCCATGTCCCCATTGTCCCCATGTCCCCAGGGTTCCCCCAATGGCCACCCCCTTGTGCCAGCAGCACCCTGTTAACGGGGCACCCATGGGTGGGGGGGGGAGGCACCCTATGGGACACCCCACAGGTGTGGGACCTCCCCCCAGCAATCCAGTCCCCCCCCACACTCCGTGCCTCAGTTTCCCCATGGGGACACCCTCCACCGTTTTGGGGTGCGGGGGGGGGGGTTCCCAATGCCACCCCCTTCCCCACCCATGGGTGCCCCCCCCCCAGGTTCCCGCCGCCCTTCCCGTGCCCCCCGTTGGGGTCCCCAGCGCCGACACCGGATCCGGCCGCGAAACCCAACCCGGCCTAAAAATACCGCGCGTGAGGGGGGGGCTCGGAGCCGCCCCCCCCACCCCCCCCCGGCTTGAATTGCCCTGATCCAGCGGATCCTCAACGGGGTCAGGGCGCGGGGACGCGCCCCCCCCCCCTCCACCCTTGGGTGCTCCCCCCAGCACCCCCCCACGTGGGGCTGGGGGCTTGGGTGCGCCCCCCACAGGCACCCCCCCCTGCGTGGGGCCGGTGTCACCCGTGGGGGCACTCCCAATATGTGCCCCCCCCTCCAGTGTCCCTTTGTCCCCTGTCACCATTTGCCCACGCTGCCTGAGCCTGGGGTTTGCTCCCTCCCTGCTTGGCTCCCAGTGCTCCCAGTGCTCCCAGTACAGGTCCTGTGGGAGCATAACTGGAGCCGTGGTGGCTGTCACCCATCAAGGTCAGCCAAGGCCAGCACCCAGGGCCACCCACTGCAGCCCGTGGGGTGCTGGGTGCCCCCCAGGGGTGCACGGTGCTGGTGTGCAACGAGCAGTGTGCAACGTGCAACGTGCAGCGTGCAACGTGCTCCATGCAACATGCAACATGTTCCATGCAACGTGCAACCTGCCCCGTGCAGCGTGCAAGCATGCAGCGTGCCCTGTGTGAGCGTGCACCGTGCAGCCATGCAGTGTGCAACCGTGAACTGTGCACTGTGCAACCATGTGGTGTGCAACCATGCAGCTGTGTGCTGTGCACCTCTGGTGTGCAACCATGCCCGTGCATCGTGCACCGTGCAGCTGTATGCTGAGCAACTGTGCACCGTGCAACCGTGCAGTGTGCAACCATGTGGTGTGCAAACGTGCACTGTGCACCACACAACCGTGCACAGTGTGACTGTGTGGTGTGCGACTGTGCAACGTGCATGGTGTGACTGTGCTGAGCAGCCATGCACTGGGAGCCATGCAACGGTGTAGTGTGCAAACATGTAGTGTGCAAATGTGCACCATGCACCGTGCAACCATGGACTGTGTGATTGTGCACTGTGCAACTGTGTGGTGTGCAACCGTGCAATGTGCACTGTGCAACTGTATGCTGAGCACCCATGCACTGTGCACCGTGCAACCGTGTGGTGTGCAACCAGGTAGTGTGCAAATGTGCACTGTGCACCGTGCACCCATGCACTGTGCAACTGTGTGGTGTGCAACCGTGCAACGTGCACCGTGCAACCGTGTGGTGTGCAAATGTGCACTGTGCACCGTGCAACCGTGTGGTGCGCAACCATGTAGCGTGCAAATGTGCAATGTGCACCGTGCAACCATGCACCATGCAATTGTGTGGTGTGCAACCGTGCAATGTGCACCATGCAACTGTGTGGTGTATAACCGTGCAACGTGCAACTGTGTGGTGTGCAACCATGCACCGTGCACCATGCACCGTGCACCCATGTGGTGTGCAACTGTGCACTGTGCACCGTGCAACCATGTGGTGTGCAACCATATAGTGTGCAACCGTGCACCGTGCACCCATGCAACTGCGTGGTGTGCAACCGTGCAGCGTGCACCCATGGGGTGTGCACCGTGCAACCGTGCAGCGTGCAAATATTTGGTGTGCAACCGTGCACCGTGCAGCGTGCACCCAGGGGGGGTGTGCAACCGTGCCCCGTGCACCCGCACAGCGGCGGCGCTCGGGGCCGGGCCGCGCATACCGGGGCCGGCAGGTGCCGGGCCCGGAGCCCAGCGACCACCCGACACCGGGGGCGGATCCGGGGGGGGGTCCGGGGGGGGTCTCCCCCCTCCCGGCGGCCGCTCCGGCAGCGCCGACCCCCGCTCGGTTCCACCGGACCCAGCCCGGTCCCGGTCCCGGTGCCCCCCCCCCCCCATCCCCATCCCGGTCCCGGTGACCCCCCCAACCCCCCTGCCCCGCTCTGAGCCCCCGGTCCCCCCGGTTCGGTCCCCCCGGTCCCCCCTCGGTGCCCTCGGGTCCCCCGTGGCCGGGCGGGGCGGGGGCGGGTCCGGGGGGCTCGGGGGCGATAAAAGCCGGGGGCGGCCCCGGTGCTCGCCGCCAGCCCCGCCGGTGCCGCTCCGCCCGCTCCGCTCCGCGCCCCCCAGGTAAGTCCCGAGACCCCCCCACGTCCGTTCCCCCCCCGGGACCGGCAGCACCGCACCCCCCGGTGGGACCCCCCCGGTGCCAACCGGACCCCTCCCCGGGTTAACGGGAACCGGGTGAAACCCCCTCCGGTGAGACCCCCCCCCCGGTGAGACCCCTCTCGGTGGGAACCCCCCCACGGTGAGACCCCCCACCCCGTGGGACTCCCCCGGTGCCAACCGGACCCCCCCGGTTAACGGGAACCGGGTGAGACCCCCCCAGTGGGAACCCCCCTCGGTTGGAACCCCCCGGTGAGCCCCCCGCTGGGAACCCCCAGGACCGACCCCGGGACCGGGACCGGTTCCCCCCGGTGCCCCGTTGTTGCCCCCCCAGCCCCGGGCTATAAAAAGCCCCCGCGCAGCCTCGGCCAAAACTGGCCCGGCCACGCCCCCCTCCCCATAGCCCCGCCCACAAGAACCACGCCCACATCGTGGCCACGCCCCTTTAAGACCACGCCCACATCGTGGCCACGCCTTCCCTCCGTGTCCCGCCCCCATGTGCCCAGCCCCTGTTCCTGGGCTGATTGGGTGGTTGCAACGTGCCCCGTGTCGCGACGTGCCCCATGTCGTGACATACCCCACATTGCGACGTGTCCTGTGTCACGACATGCCCCCCGACTGCAGTGCCCAGGCTGTCCTGGTGGTTCTGCCATACCCTGTTCTGTGCCCTGTGTCATGATGTGCCCCATGTCACGACATGCCCCATGTCACGATATGCCCCATGTCATGCCATGCCCAATGTTGTGCCGTGCCCGGAGCCAGGGCTGCACTGGTGGCTGTGCCACGTCCTGCTCTGTGTCCTGTGATGTCACGACATGCCCCATGTCACGACATGCCCTGTGTCACACCATGCTCTGTGTTGTGCCATGTAAGGCCATGTCTCACGTCACGCTGCCCCGTGTCGTGCCATGCCGCCTGTCACCCGTGTCACACCGCCCTGTGTCACGCCATGCCCTGTGTCACGCCACGTCCCATGTCATGCTGTGTCCCATGTCACCCTGTCACACCGTGTCCCATGTGAAACCATGCCCCATGTTCACTCTGTGTCGTGCCATGTCCTGTGTCATAGTGTCCCATGTCACACCACATCACACCATGTCATGCCATGTCACAGTGTCACGCCGTGTCACACCATGTCCCCTGTCATGCTGTGTCCTGTCACACCATGTCACCCCACATCATGCTATGTCATGCCATGTCACGCCACATTACACTGTGTCGCCCCATGTCATGCCATGTCACCCCACGTCACACCATATCACGCCATGTCACGCCATGTCACATCATATCACGCCATGTCACGCCGTGTCACCCCATGTCACGCCGTGTCACACCATATCATGCCATGTCACACCATATCATGCCATGTCACACCACGTCACACCATATCACGCCGTGTCACCCCATGTTACGCTGTGTCACCCCATGTCACGCCATGTCACACCATATCACGCCGTGTCACGCCGTGTCACACCGTGTCATGTTCCCCCATGTCACGCCATGTCAAGCCATGTCATGCCATGTCACGCCATGTCACACCATATCACACCATATCACGCCGTGTCACCCCGTGTCATGCCGTGTCACCCCATGTCACGCTGTGTCACCCCATATCACGCCATGTCACACCATATCACACCATGTCACACCACGTCACACCATATCACGCCGTGTCACCCCGTGTCACGCCGTGTCACGCCATGTCCCGCCGTGCCCGCAGCCTGCCGCCATGCCGTTCAGCAACACCCACAACAAGCACAAGCTGAAGTTCTCGGCGGAGGAGGAGTTCCCCGACCTCTCCAAGCACAACAACCACATGGCCAAGGTGCTGACCCCCGCCCTCTACCAGCGCCTGCGCGACAAGGAGACCCCCAGCGGCTTCACGCTGGACGACGTCATCCAGACCGGCGTTGACAACCCCGGTGCGCGGCCCCATTGTCCCCAAGTGCCACTGTCCCCAAGTGCCACTCTCCCCAAGTGCCATTGGCCCCAAGTGCCATTGTCCCCAAGTGCCATTGTCCCCGGTGCCATTGTCCCCGGTGCCCTGGTTCCTTGTCCCCAGCCCAGTTCCATCACTGGTGCCCCAGTGCCCTGGTCCATTGTCCCCAGTGCCATCCCCAGTTCCTCATTGCCCCAGTCCGTTGTCCCCAGTGCCCCAGTGCCATTGTCCCCAACTGCCATTGTCCCCATTGCCCTGGTCCATTGTCCCCAGTGCCATTTTCCCCATGCCATTCCCAGTGCCCCAGTGCCATTGTCCCCAGTGCCATTGTCCCCATGCCATCCCCAGTGCCCCAGTGCCATTGTCCCCATGCCATTCCCAGTGCCCCAGTGCCATTGTCCCCAGTGCCATTGTCCCCATGCCATTCCCAGTGCCCCAGTGCCATTGTCCCCAGTGCCATTGTCCCCGTGCCATTCCCAGTGCCCCAGTACCATTGTTCCCAGTGCCATTGTCCCCATGCCATTCCCAGTGCCCCAGTGCCATTGTCCCTGTGCCATCCCCGGTGCCCCAGTACCATTGTGCCCAGTGCCATTGCCCCCATGCCATCCCTGGTGCCCCAGTGCCATTGTCCCCAGTGCCATTGTCCCCATGCCATTCCCAGTGCCCCAGTGCCATTGTCCCCAGTGCCACTGTCCCTGTGCCATTGTCCCAGTGCCATTGTCCCCCCCACCACGTGCCACTGACCCCCCCCGCCCCGCAGGACACCCCTTCATCATGACGGTGGGCTGCGTGGCCGGGGACGAGGAGTCGTACGAGGTGTTCAAGGAGCTCTTCGACCCCGTCATCCAGGACCGCCACGGCGGCTACAAACCCACCGACAAGCACCGCACCGACCTCAACCACGAGAACCTCAAGGTGCTGCCTGGGGGGGGACGTATTTGGGGTTGGGGGGCGTGGGGGGTGCTCGGGAGGTGGGGAGCAATGGGGTTTGGGTGGCGGGGGATACTGGGTGGGATTTGGGGACATGGGGGGATTTGGGGATCGGGGAGGGATTTGGGGACATGGGGGGATTTGGGGATTGGGGGAGGGTTTGGGGACATGGGGGGTATTTGGGGATTGGGGGAGGGTTTGGGGATGTGGGAGGGGATTTGGGGACATGGGGGTATTTGGGGATTGGGGGGGGTTTGGGGATGTGTGGGGGGATTTGGGGACATGGGGGGATTTGGGGATTGGGGGGATTTGGGGACATGGGGGGATTTGGGGATTGGGGTGGGATTTAGGGAAATGGGGGTGGATTTGGGGACATGGAGGGGATTTGGGGATTGGGGGAGGATTTAGGGACATGGGGAGGATTTGGGCAAACTGGGGGGGATTTGGGGGATCAAAGAGGGATTTGTGGACATGGGGGGATTTAGGGGCATGGGGGAATTTGGGGATCGGGGGAGGGTTTGGGGATACAGGGGGGAGTTGGAGGGGATTTGGGGGTTGGGGGAGGATTTGGGGACATGGGGGGGGATTTAGGGACATGGGGGGGATTTGGGGATCGGGGGGGTCACCCAGACGGGTGCTGTGTGCAGGGGGGCGAGGACCTGGACCCCAAGTACGTGCTGAGCAGCCGCGTGCGCACCGGGCGCAGCATCAAGGGGTACTCCCTGCCCCCGCACTGCAGCCGGGGGGAGCGGCGCGCCATCGAGAAGCTGTCCGTCACCGGTGAGGGGGCGTGGCCTGGCGGAGGGGGGGCGTGGCCTGTTTAGAGGGGCGTGGTCTGCTGGAAGGGGCGTGGTCAGATGGGAGGGGCGAGGCTTAGCGGGAGGGCTGGGGTAGGAGGGGAGGTTAGGGTGTGGGATGGGATGGGCGTGGTCTATGGGGTGGGCGTGGTCTATGGGGGTGTGGGCGTGGCCTCTGTGTGGGCGTGGCTTTCTCATGGGGGCATGGTCTCAGTGTTGGGGTTTGCAGGCGTGAGCTGGTGGTTGTTGGGGGGCGTGGCTTTAAGGCAAAGGGCGTGGCTTCTGGCTGTGGGCGTGGTTTGCAGGCATGGCTTGACTGCTGGCTGGGGGGCGTGGCTTCTGGGCGTGGGCGTGGTCTATGGGCGTGGGCTTGGCCTCTGGGTGTGGGCATGGCGGGGAGAGGCACGGGGCGTGGCTTGCATGAAAGGGGGCGTGGTTATTATACTTATGGGCGTGGCTTACGGGTGTGGTCACACCTGGGGTGTTCGGGGGGCGTGTCTTGCGGGCTCGGGGGCGTGTCCTTCGAGCTGTGGGCGTGGCCTCTGCGCATTGGGGCAGGCTGCTGGGTGACCAGGCGTGACCAGGCGTGACCGGGCGTGGCCGGGCGTGGCATGGGCGTGGCTTGGGCGTGGCAGGGCGTGTCTCGGGCGTGTCCTGACCCCGCCCCTCAGCCCTGAACAGCCTGGAGGGGGAGTTCAAGGGGAAATACTACCCGCTGAAGGCCATGACGGAGCAGGAGCAGCAGCAGCTGATCGACGACCACTTCCTCTTCGACAAACCCGTCTCCCCCCTGCTGCTGGCCTCCGGCATGGCCCGCGACTGGCCCGACGCCCGCGGCATCTGGTGGGCACCGGGGGGGGCCACATGGGGCGGGGGCACCCCCAAACCCACACCCCTGTCCCTGCTAAAGGGGTGAAATGGGAGCCCAAAGTTTGGGGTGTCCCCAAATGTATGGGGGTGGGTGTGGGGCTGGGGGTGTTTTGGGGGTGCAGGGGGTGGGGGGGCCATATGGGGTGGGGGCACCCCCAAACCCACCCCGTCCCTGCTAAAGGGGTGAAATGGGAGCCCAAAGTTTGGGGTGTTCCCAAATGTATGGGGGTGGGTGGGGGGCTGGGGGTGTTTTGGGGGTGAAGGGGGTGGGGGGGCCACATGGGGTGGGGGTACCCCCAAACCCACCCCCGTCCCTGCTAGGGGGCCCAAAGTTTGGGGTGTCCCTGAATGTATGGGGGTGGGTGTGGGGCTGGGGGTGTTTTGGGGGTGTAGGGGGTGGGGGGGGGGCCATATGGGGCGGGGGCACCCCCAAACCCACCCCTGTCCCTGTTAAAGGGGTGAAATGGGAGCCCAAAGTTTGGGGTGTTCCCAAATGTATGGGGTGGGTGTGGGGCTGGGGGTGTTTTGGGGGGTGGGGGGGGCACCCAAAGGTGCAGGGGGTGCTGAGGGTGCCCCCCCCCCGCAGGCACAATGACAACAAGACCTTCCTGGTGTGGGTGAACGAGGAGGACCACCTCCGCGTCATCTCCATGGAGAAGGGGGGCAACATGAAGGAGGTCTTCAGGCGCTTCTGCGTCGGCCTCAAGAAGGTGGGGAAGGGGCTGGGGGGGGATTTGGGGGGCCGGGGGGATGTGGGGGGGGGGGTGGGAGGGCTTGGGGATGTGGGAGCAGGCCCCTGGGGGTGATGTGTTTTGGGCTGGGGGCATGGGGGTATGGGGGGCGTGGGGATTAGGGCATGGGGGGAATGGGGATTGGGATATGGGGACATGGGGATATGGGATTAGGGTTTGGGGTTTGGGAGGACATGGGGGGCACAGGGATTAGGATGTGGGGGACATGGGGATTAGGGTTTGGGGGGGTATGGGGGAAATGGGGATTGGGATATAGGGGACATGGGGATATGGGATTAGGGTTTGGGAGGACGTGGGGGGCACAGGGATTAGGGTATGGGGGACATGGGGATTAGGACAGGAGAAACAGGGATTAGGGCATGGGGATATGTGGGATGTGGGGATTAGGGCAGGGAAAACAGGGATTAGGGCGTAGGTACATGGGGGATGTGGGGATTAGGACAGGGAAGACAGGGATTAGGGTGTAGGGACATGGGGGATAAGGGGATTAGGGCATGGGGACACAGATTAGGGCATGGAGGATAAAGGGATTAGGGCATGGGAATCACGAGGTTTAGGGCATGGGGGACATGGGGAATAGAACACTGGGGGACACTGGGATTAGGGCATGGGGGACATGGGGGACACTGGGATTAGGACATGGGCAATTTGGGAACTAGGGCATGAGGACAATGAGGATTGGGGAGAATTGGGGGGAATTGGGGAAATGAGGATTGGGATTTGGGGGCCATAGGGGTTGGGGCATGGGGGGACAGGGGGGATATGGGCAGTGGGGGCGGGACATGGGGATTAGGGCTTCGGGGGTTATAGGGGACAGGATTAGGGGATTTGGGGATTTAGGGATATGGGGAGCTGGGGGGGGGTGTCCATGACCCCGTGCCGTGTCCCCCCCCACCCCGTCCCCTGCAGATCGAGGAGATCTTCAAGAAGGCCGGGCACCCCTTCATGTGGACCGAGCACCTGGGCTACATCCTGACCTGCCCCTCCAACCTGGGCACGGGGCTGCGCGGCGGGGTCCACGTCCGCCTGCCCAAACTCAGCCAGCACCCCAAATTTGAGGAGGTGCTCAAGCGCCTCCGCCTCCAGAAGCGCGGCACAGGTCGGGATGGGGACGGGGGACTGGGGGGGTTTTGGGGTTGGGGGCATGGGATTAAGGGGAAGGGGGCGTGGGATTAAGGGGAAGGGGGTTTGGGATTAAGGGGAAGGGGGTGTGGGATTAAGGGGAAGGGGGCATGGGATTAAGGGGAAGGGGGCGTGGGATTAAGGGGTTGGGGGCGTGGGATTAAGGGGTTGGGGGCGTGGGATTAAGGGGAAGGGGGCGTGGGGTGCTTGGATGCATGGTATTGGGGCTGTGGGTAAAGGAATGTGGGTATGGGGACAAGGGGGTGTCAGGGGCATGGGGCGCAGGGGTGTGGGGTTGTAGGGACACGCGTGGGTATAGGGATGTGGGTATGAGGGAATGGGGACATGGAGATTTAGGGACATGGGGCACGTGGGCACGGGGATAGGGGGTGTAGGGACACGGGGACATGGGACATCCATGGGTATAGGGACATGGGACGCATGGGTACAGGGACATGGGGATTTAGGGACACAGGGACATGGGGCACATTGATATAGGGATATGGGGGTGTAGGGACATGGGACACAGGTACAGGGACACGGGGATTTAGGGACATGAGGCACACGTGGGTACAGGGATGTGGGGATGTAGGGACACGGGGCACATAAATATAGGGATATGGGGGTGTAGGGACATGGGGACATGGGACACGGGTACAGGGATGTGGATTTAGGGACATGAGGCACAGGGACATGGGGCACATAGGCATGGGGATATCGGGATGTAGGGACATGGGACACATGGGTACAGGGATGTGGGGATTTAGGGACATGGGGATGTAGGGACACAGGGATTTAGGGACATGAGGCACATGTGGGTGGGCACAGGGACATGGAGATTTAAGGACTCTGGGACATGGGGCACATGGGCACAGGGACCTGGGGATTTAGGGACATGGATCACAGACATATGGGGATGTAGGGACATGGGGACGTCGGACACATGGCACAAGGATGTGGGGATTTAGGGACACAGGGACACGGGGCACATGGGCGCAGGGACATCGGGATTTGGGGACACAAGGCACATGTAGGTACAGGGACGTGGAGATTTAAGGACACGGGGACATGGGATGCATGGATACAGGGACGTGGGGATTTAGGGACACACGGCCATGGGGATATGGGGACACAGGGACACGGGGCTCAAGCCCATGGGATATAGGGCTATAGGGCCACAGGGACACGGGGACAAGAACCAGAGGGCACAAACCCAAGGACCACAGAGCTGCGGGGTCCGGGAGCGGCTGGAAGGGGGACAGGGGCGTTGGGACAGGAGGATGGGGGGGCTGTGAGGGCTGAGCCCCCCCGATTTGGCCACCCCACCCGCAGGCGGCGTGGACACGGCGGCCGTGGGCGCCGTCTTCGACATCTCCAACGCCGACCGCTTGGGCTTCTCCGAGGTGGAGCAGGTGCAGATGGTGGTGGACGGCGTCAAGCTCATGGTGGAGATGGAGAAGAAGCTGGAGCAGAACCAGCCCATCGACGACATGATCCCGGCCCAAAAATAGGGCCCCCCCCCCCTACACCACCCCATCCACCCCTTACCCCATTTACAACCCCCCCCCCACTCCCCATCCCTTTGACCCAGTTCCACCCAGTTCCCACCGGCGCAGCCGCAATAAAAACGCCGCTGGCCCCCAGTTCTGCACCCAGGTGTGCACCCTCCTATTTTTTGGGGTGGGGGGGGCACCCAACTCTCTGGGGATATCGCCCACACCCCCCCCCCAGCCACCCGGGGGGGTCTGGGTGCGAGGGGTGCCACGCAAGACAGCCACGGGTCTCCTATGTTTATTGGGGCCGGGGTACAAATCGGGGCAGGAATAACTTAAAAATGTGCCAGGGTTGGAGGAAGGGGGGGACAGGGGGCGGCGCTGGGACCCCAGACCTTATTTACAGGGCTGTACAGGGCTGGGGGGAGGAAAAAGGGGGGGTATGGGGACACCCCCCAGGGGCAGCGGTGACCCCAGAGCCTTCGTCCCCAAAGCTGAGGATGCTGATGGCCCCAAGGGGATGGTGGCAGTGACACAGCCCCCATTTATTTTTTTTTTGGGGGGGGGTAAAGGGGGTGTCCCAGTGCCGAACCATCCCTTTGGGGGGGTCCCAGTCCCTTGTCGGGGGGGGGGTCCCAGCTCCCGGGTGCTGCACCCGAAGCCTCCTCGGGGAGGGGCTCCAGCGCCGACACCACCCCTTGGGGTGGGGGTGTGTGGGGGGTGGGAGGAGGGGGGGTTCCAGCTCTCGGTGCCCCCCACCCCTAAAAAAAAACCCCAAAAAATGAAAAAAAAAAACAAAACACCACCACCTCCACCACCAAATCTCCAGGTCCCGGCTCCGACGGGGACGAGGTTCGGGGTGGGCGATATAGGGCGGCTGGCCGCGTCCCCCCACCCCAAAAGGAGAAGGCTGGGGAGGGGGCTCGGGGGGCTTAAGGGGGTGGGGGGGGAAAAGGGGGCCCTTAGAGCTGCAGCTGGCCGGCCACGCGGGCCAGGGTGGCTCGGAAGGCGGCGGCGGTGCCGGCCAGGCGGCGGAAGAGGACGCCGTGGACGCCGAGGCGCTGGAGCCGGCACACCTCGGCCTCGAAGTGGCAGAAGAGCTCGGTGGGGCCCCGGTCGTGGGTGCAAGAGAGGAGGAAGGGTTGGGGTCGGCGAGCCCGGCAGCCGGCCGAGAGGGTGGCCTGGGTCAGCGCCGCCATCACCGCCTCGGGGGGCCGGGCGCTCGTCACCCTCACATGCCAGGGACATCGGAGCAGCCGGGGTTGGGCTTCCTTTTGATCCCAAGGTAGATGGCAACTGGCGGGGGGGGGGTAAAAGGGGGTTAGAGGGGGTTAAGGGGGGTTAAAATGGGGTTAAAGGGGGTTAAGGGAGGTTAAAGGGGGTTAAAGGGGGTTAAGGGCGGTTAAAGGGGGTTAGAGGGGGGTTAAGGGGGGTTTGGGGGGGTTAAAGGGGGTTAGAGGGGGTTAAAGGGGGTTAAGGGGGGTTAAAGGGGGTTGGGGGGGTTAAGGGGGGTTAAAGGGGGTTAAGGGGGGTTAAGGGGGGTTTGGGGGGATAAAGGGGGTTAAAGGGGGGTTAAGGGGGTTTGGGGGGTTAAAGGGGGTTAAGGGGGGTTGGGGGGTTAAAGGGGGTTTGGGGGGATAAAGGGGGTTAAAGGGGGTTTAGGGGGGTTGGGGTATCTAGGGAGGGGTTGGGGGGGTTAAAGGGGGTTAAAGGGGGTTAAAGGGGGGTTTGGGGGTTAAGGGGGTTAAGGGGGTTTAAGGGGGGTTTGGGGGGGTTAAGGGGGGTTAAGGGGGTTAAAGGGGGTTAAAGGGGGTTAAGGGGGTTTAGGGGGTTTGGGGTATCTAGGGAGGGGTTGGGGGGGGGTTAAAGGGGGCTAAAGGGGGGTTTGGGGTGTCAAGGGAGGGGTTGGGGGGGGTTGGGGGGTTAAAGGGGGTTAAGGGGGTTAAAGGGGGTTTGGGGGGGTTAGAGGGGGTTAAAGGGGGGTTTGGGGGGTTAAAGGGGGTTAAGGGGGGTTTGGGGTATCTAGGGAGGGGTTGGGGGGTTAAAGGGGGTTAAAGGGGGTTAAGGGGGTTAAAGGGAGGTTTGGGGGGTTTGGGGGGTTTGGGGGGTTAAAGGGGGTTAGAGGGGGTTTGGGGGGTTAAAGGGGGGTTTGGGGGGGTTAAAGGGGGGTTAAGGGGGGTTTGGGGTATCTAGGGAGGGGTTGGGGGGGTTAAAGGGGGGTTTGGGGGGGGTTGGGGGATCTAGGGAGGGGTTGGGGGGGTTAAAGGGGGTTAAGGGGGTTAAAGGGGGTTTGGGGGGTTAAAGGGGGTTAAGGGGGTTTAAGGGGGTTAAGGGGGGTTTGGGGGGTTAAGGGGGTTAAAGGGGGTTTGGGGGGGTTAAGGGGGTTAAAGGGGGGTTTGGGGGTTAAAGGGGGTTAAGGGGGGTTTAAGGGGGTTAAGGGGGGTTTGGGGGGTTAAGGGGGTTAAGGGGGGTTAAGGAGGGTTTGGGGGGTTAAAGGGGGATTTGGGGTATCTAGGGAGGGGTTGGGGGGGATAAAGGGGGTTAAAGGGGGTTAAGGGGGTTTGGGGGGTTAAGGGGGGGGTTAAAGGGGGGTTTGGGGGGGTTAAAGGGGGTTAAGGGGGTTTGGGGGGTTAAAGGGGGTTGGGGGGGGTTGGGGGGTTAAGGGGGGTTAAAGGGGGTTAAGGGGGGTTAAAGGGGGTTAAGGGGGGTTTGGGGGGGTTAAGGGGGTTAAAGGGGGGTTAAAGGGGGGTTTGGGGGGTTAAAGGGGGTTTGGGGGGGTTAAGGGGGGTTAAAGGGGGTTAAAGGGGGTTAAAGGGGGTTAAAGGGGGGTTTGGGGGGTTAAGGGGTTAAGGGGGTTAAAGGGGGGTTTGGGGGGTTAAAAGGGGTTAAGGGGGGAGGGGTTAAGGGGGCTGTAAAAGGGGGTGCAGGGGTTAAAGGGGGAGGGCTTGGGGGGATATAGGGGTGGGTATGGGGGCTGTAATGGGGGGTACTACTGGGGGGTATGGGGCACTGGGGAGGGGTTGGGGGGGTATGGGTGCTCTAAAGGGGGTCCGGGACATGGGGGGGCTCTAAGGTGGCATTAGGGACAATAAGGGGGGGTCACGGGGGGAAAAGGGGGCCCAGGACACTTTGGGGTGGGGCTGGGACCCCACGGGGTGGCAGGGGGCTGGGGGGGGGGGTCATGGAGCCTTGGGGGGGGGTGGGGGGGCTCCAAACCCCCCCCCCCCGGGGGGGGGCAGCACCCCCCTTGTGAGCGCAGATCCCCCGATTCTCTCAGGTTCGTCTGCGACCCTGGGGGGGGCACGGGGTGTTAAGGGGGGGGGGCTGTGCCCTGTGCCCCCCCCCCCCAATTTTGGGTGTGGGGGGGGCACCGCCTGCCACCCCCACCCACTTTGGGCAGCCCCTATTTTCGGGACCCTGCCCACCCCCCCCCATTTTAGGGGTCCACCTCCCCCAATTTTTTTTTTTTTTTTTTTTTTGGGGGGGGGGGGGGGGGGCACGCAGGACACCACCCCCCAGCATCACATCCAATTTGGGGGGGCACCACCGCAAATTGGGGGGGGGCACCACTGCAAATTGGGGAGACCACCCCCCTCAGGGGGGGCATGCCTATTTTTTGGGGGGGTTCCTATTATTTTTTGGGGGGGGGCACCATCCCCTATGCGAGGCTCACCCCCCCAGACCCATTTTGCCCCCCCGTCCCCAAATTTGAAGGGCAGCCCCCCCCTCAAGGGCATGCCCGATGTGGGGGGGCAACCCCCAGACCCGCACCCATTTTAGGGGTGCCCCCCACCCCCAACCCCCCCACCCCCCACCCCCAGTCCCTTGGGTGGGGGGCACCGCTGTGACCCCCCCCCAGCCCCCCAGCGACAGCAAAGGGCAAGAGGCAGAGAGAGAAAAGGGACAGGAGCGAAGCAAGAGGGTACTGGTGGCACTGGGACCAGTACTGGTGGCACTGGGGGCACTGGGACCAGTACTGGTGGCACTGGGGGCACTGGGATGGGCACCTAAAGGGGCACTGGGACCAGTGCTGACAGTACTGGGGCAGGTACTGGGATACTGGTGGCACTGGGATGGGCGCTGATGGCACCAGTAGGGCACTGGTGGCACTGGGATGGGTATGGCAAGGGGCACTGGGACCAGTGCGGAAAGCACTGGGACACTGGTGGCACTGGGATGGACACCTGGAGGGGCACTGGGACCAGTACTGGGACTGGCATCACTGGCCCCAAAATGGGCACTGGGATTGGCACTGGTGGCACTGGGACAGGCACGGGTGGCACGCCAATGGCCACTGGGATGGTCACTGGTGGCACTGGGATGGGTACCAGGATACTGGGAGCACCGGGATGGGCACTGGTGGCACCCCAATGGGCACCGGGATGCTGGGGGCACCGGGATGGGCCCTGGTGGCACTGGGATGGACACTGGGATGCTGGTGGCACCAGGACAGGCACTGGGATGGGCACTGGTGGCACTGGGATGGGCACCAGGATGCTGGTGGCACCGGGACAGGCACTGGGATGGGCACTGGTGGCACTGGGATGGGCACTGGGATACTGGTGGCACCAGGACGATCACTGGTGGCACCGGGACGGTCACTGGTGGCACTGGGATGGGCACTGGGATGGGCCCTGGTGGCACTGGGATGGACACTGGGATGCTGGTGGCACCAGGACAGGCATGGGTGGCACCGGGATGGGCACTGGTGGCACCGGGATGGACACTGGGATACTGGTGGCACCGGGATGGGCCCTGGTGGCACTGGGATGGGCACCAGGATGCTGGTGGCACTGAGATGGGCACTGGTGGCACCAGGACAGGCACCAGGATGGGCACTGGGATACTGGTGGCACCGGGGTGGGCACTGGGATGCTGGTGGCACCGGGATGGTCACTGGTGGCACTGGGATGGGTACCAGGATACTGGTCACACTGGGATGGGCACTGGGATGCTGGTGGCACCAGGATGGGCACTGGTGGCACTGGGACGGGCACTGGTGGCACCCCAATGGGCACTGGGATACTGGTGGCACCGGGATGGACACTGGGATGCTGGTGGCACCAGGACAGGCACTGGTGGCACTGGGATGGGCATTGGGATACTGGTGGCACCAGGATGGGCACTGGTGGCACTGGCATGGACACTGGGATGGGCCCTGGTGACACCGGGATGGGCATTGGGATACTGGTGGCACCGGGATGGTCACTGGTGGCACTGGGATGGGCACCAGGATGCTGGTGGCACCGGGACAGGCACTGGTGGCACCCCAATGGGCGTTGGGATACTGGTGGCACTGGGACGGGCACTGGTAGCACCGGGATGGGTACCAGGATACTGGTTGCACTGGGATGGGCACTGGGATGCTGGTGGCACCGGGATGGTCACTGGTGGCACTGGGATAGGCCCTGGTGGCACTGGCATGGGCACCAGGATGCTGGTGGTACCAGGACGGTCACTGGTGGAACTGGGATGGGCATTGGGATACTGGTGGCACCGGGATGGGCACTGGGATACTGGTGGCACCAGGATGGGCACTGGTGGAACTGGGATGGGCACCAGGATGCTGGTGGCACCGGGACGGTCACTGGTGGCACTGGGATGGGCACCAGGATGCTGGTGGCGCCGAGATGGGCATTGGGATACTGGTGGCATCGGGACGGTCACTGGTGGCACTGGGATGGGCATTGGGATACTGGTGGCACCGGGATGGGCATTGGGATACTGGTGGCACCGGGCCGATGACTGGTGGCACCGGGACGGTCACTGGTGGCACCGGGACGGTCACCAATGTCACGGGTGGCCCCGGGCCATCCCCCGGTGCCGTGCGCCCCCCAGGCCCGGCACGGGCGGTGCCCCCGGCCACTTACTGATTTTGGCTCCTGGCGGCGTGGGGGTGCCCGACACGCACCTATTAGAGCTCTGCCGCTTAGAGGGGTCAAGAGTGACCCTAAAAGAGAGAGGAGGCGTGAGCAGCGGCGCGGCAAAGTGGGGGGGGGG
Organism: Aythya baeri; assembly: GCA_026413565.1. Classification (NCBI taxonomy): domain Eukaryota; kingdom Metazoa; phylum Chordata; class Aves; order Anseriformes; family Anatidae; genus Aythya; species Aythya baeri. The sequence continues at coordinate 693,163 of JAKRSJ010000070.1, read as the reverse complement.
CGCACAAATGGGTCTGGGGGGGGACACACGACGCCGGCGGCCGCCGCCGGCGCGGGGCTTTGGGGTTGGGGTCCCCTACCTGCGGCTCAGCTTGGAGGTCAGCTTGCTGAAGAGGTTGGAGGTGGCCCGCGAGCGGCTCTGCGGCAAGGGGGAGGCTTCGGGGGGCAAAGTGGGGGAGGCGGGGGCCCCGTTGGACCCCCCCCCGGCTCGCCGATCCCGTACCTGGCCGCCGTGGAAGGTGCTGCGCACCGTGGTGCCCCGCGCCAGGCGGGCGCGCTCGGCCGAGCCGGCGGCGATGCTGTGGCTGGAGGGGGAAGCGGGGGGCACGCGGCCGCTGACGGAGCTGGGGGGGGCAAAAGAAAGGTGTAACGGGGTGGGGGGGCCATTTCCAGCCCCCCCGATATTTTTTACCTGTTCTCCTTGCCGTTTTGCAGCAGCGAGTGGCGCTCGGTGCCCGGGCGCTCGGTGCAGACGTAGGTGTTCCTGCGCGCCATCACGCTGGAGGGGATGGTGTTCTGCACGGCACCCCGCACGCTCAGACCCCCTGCCTGTCCCCCCCACACCCCACCCCGGGTTCGGGGGGCTGGGGGCCCCCCCAACCCGGTGGCTGAGCCCCATGGGTGTCCCCCGATCCTGATACCCATGGGTGTCCCCTATCCTCGGCACCGAGCACTTGGACACTGATTTATGGGTCTTTGGGGTGCCCCCCCCCCCATTTATTGGTCCTTGGGGTGCCCCCACCCTCATTTATTGGTCCTTGGGGTGCCCCCACCCTGGTCTAGAGGTGCTGGGGGCCCCCCCCAACCCGGTGGCTGAGCCCCATGGGTGTCCCCCCTCCCTCCCCTGACCCTGGTACCCATGGGTGCCCCCTATCCTCGGCACCGAGCACTTGGACCCTGATTTATTGGTCCTGGGGGTGCCCCCCCCCAATTTATTGGTCCTTGGGGTGCCCCCACCCTGGCCTAGAGGTCCTGGGGGCCTCCCCCACCCGGTGGCTGAGCCCCATGGGTGTCCCCCCCCCAACAAATCCTGGGCTGTTGGTACCCATGGGTGCCCCCGTCCTCGGCACCGAGCACTTGGACCCTGATTTATGGGTCCTTGGGGGGCCCCCCCCCAATTTATTGGTCCTTGGGGTGCCCCCCCCCCAATTTATTGGTCCTTGGGGTGCCCCCACCCTGGCCTAGAGGTGCTGGGGGGCCCCCCCAACCCGGTGGCTGAGCCCCATGGGTGTCCCCCCCCCCCCCGATCCTGGTACCCATGGGTGTCCCCTATCCTCGGCACCGAGCACTCGGACCCTAATTTATTGGTCCTTGGGGTGCCCCCCCCCGATTTATTGGTGCTGGGGGTGCCCCCACTACACGCCCTGAACCCCATGGGTGCCCCCACCCTGGTCTAGAGGTCCTGGAGGCCCCCCCAACCCAGTGGCTGAGCCCCATGGGTGCGTCCCCCCCCCAAATCCTGGGCTGTTGGTACCCATGGGTGCCCCCTGTCCTCAGCACTAAGCCCTTGGGGTGCCCCCCCCCAATTTATTGGTCCTTGGGGTGCCCCCACCCTTATCCCTGATCCCTATGGGTACCCCCACCCTGATCTTTGATCCCCATGGGTGCCCCCCTTGGTCCCTGAGCCCCATGGGTGCCCCCCCCTCAACCTGTTGGTCCTTGGGGTGCCCCCACCTTGATCTTTGATCCCCATGGGTGCCCCCCCCCCCAACCTGGTGCTCCTTGGGGTGCCCCCCCTTATCCCTGACCCCCATGGGTGCCCCCCCCTTATCCCTGACCCCCATGGGTGCCCCCTCAACCTGGTGCTCCTTGGGGTGCCCCCCCTCAACCTGTTGGCCCTTGGGGTACCCCCCCCTTATCCCTGACCCCCATGGGTGCCCCCCTTATCCCTGACCCCCCTCCCCTACCACACCTGATGCACCCCCTCCCCAAACCCCCTCCACCCCACAAACTCCCCCCATCCCTTTACCCCCCCAGCTACCCCCTCACCCCCGTACCCCCCATATCCCCCCCAAACCCCCCCCACCCCCACACCCCCCCCCCTTTTTTTTTTTTTTTTTTTTTTTTTTTTTTTTTTTAATACCCCCCCCCCCTTGCCCACCGCGTTGCCGGCGCCGTCCTTGTGCCTTTCGGGGATTTCGGCCTTATTGGGGTTGTTGGCGCTGCTGACCATGGGGCTGGAGGGGGGCATCCCGCGGCCGCCCCCCCCCACGCTGCAACTGGCCTTGCGGCCCGGCAGCCGCTCGTCCTTCAGCTCCCCCTCGCCCGCGCTTGTAGGGCTGCGTTTGGGGTGCGCCGGCACCGGAGAGGGGCCGCCTGCGGGGACCCCAAAAAGAGAGGAGTTATATAAGGGGGGGGGGTCCCCATAGGGTGAGGGGGTGGGAGAACCCCCCCTCGTGGGGATGTGGGGATGGAGAGGGGGGATAAATTGATTTGTGTCCTATAAGCGTGGTGCTCACCCTGCCCTAAATCCCAAAATGTGATGCCCACCCTACCCTAAATCCCAAAATCATGATGCCCCCCCTGCCCTGCACCCCAAAACCGTGATGCTCACCCCACCCTGCACCCCAAAACCGTGATGCCCACCCTGCCCTGCACCCCACATTAAAGGGGCTGGGTGCCCACCCCATAAGCATGGAGCCCGCCCTCCCCTACACCCCAAAATCATGATGCCCCCCCTGCCCTAAATCCCAAAATGTGATGCTCACCCTGCCCTAAATCCCAAAACCCCCAAAACCGTGATGCTCACTCACCCTGCCCTACACCCCAAAACTATGATGCTCACCCTGCCCTGCACCCCACATTAAAGGGGCTGGGTGCCCACCCCATAAACATGGAGCCCTCTCTGCCCTGCACCCCAAAATCATGATGCCCACCCTGCCCTAAATCCCAAAATGTGATGCACACCCCGCCCTAAACCCCAAAACCGTGATGCTCACCCTGCCCTGCACCCCATAGGAAAGGGGCTGGGTGCCCACCCCATAAGCATGGAGCTCGTCCTGCCCTACACCCCAAAACCATGATGCCCACCCTTTGCTATACCCCAAAACCTCACTGCCCCCTTTCCCTACAACCCCAAAACCACTAAGCCAACCCTTCCCCACACCCCAAAACCACACCACCCCAAAACCACATTGCCCATTCTCCCCTACAACCCCAACCCCCCCCGGTGCTCCCCCTCCACCCCCAACCCCCCAAAACCCCCCAAACCCCCCAACACCCCCTCCCCATCCCCACACCCCCCCTCTCCCCCTCTCCCCCCACCCCTTGGGGCAGGGGCTGTCGTGCCCCCCCAGCACCCCCCCAGGTGCCCCCCCTCCTCCCCCAACCCCCAAAACCCCCCAAACCCCCTCCCCATCCCCACACCCCCCACCCTCTCCCCCTCTCCCCCTTCTCCCCCCACCCCCTGGGGCAGGGGGTGTCATGCCCCCCCACCACCCCCGACACCCCCTGGCACCCCCCAGTGCCCCCCTCCACCCCCAACCCCCAAAACCCCCCCAAACCCCCCCACAACCCCCCTTCCCATCCCCACACCCCCCCAAACCCCCCAAACCCCCCTTCCCATCCCCACACCCCCCACCCTCTCCCCCCTCTCCCCCTTCTCCCCCCACCCCCTGGGGCAGGGGGTGTCATGCCCCCACCACCCCCGACACCCCCTGGCACCCCCCAGTGCCCCCCTCCACCCCCAACCCCCCACACCCCCCCCAAACTCCCCCAACCCCCCTTCCCATCCCCACACCCCCCACCCTCTCCCCCTCTCCCCCCACCCCCTGGGGCAGGGGGTCTCATGCCCCCCCACCACCCCCAACACCCCCCCGACACCCCCCTGGCACCCCCCCGGTGCCCCCCCCGGTGCCGGGGGGCTCTCACAGAAGTCGCTGTGCCGTCGCTGCCGGTGGTAGGTGGTGGCCCCCCGCTGGCCCTTGCCGTGCGCCCCCCCCTTGCCCGCTCCGTTGGCCACCTCGCTGGGTGCCCGCACCCGGGCCAGGGCCAGGCTGCTGCCCGTGCGCGACTCGCCCCCCTCCACCTTTTTGGGGGGAGAAACAGCGAAATCGTTCGGAGCCGAAAAAAAAAAAACATTAAAAAAAAAAACATAAAAAACATAAAAAACATTAAAAAACCATAAAAAAACATTAAAAAACCATAGAAAACATAGAAAACATAGAAAAAACATTAAAAAAAACATAAAAAACATGAAAAACATGAAAAACATGAAAAAATAGAAAACAAAAAAACAAAAAAAACCATAAAAATACATAAAACACATTAAAAAAAACATAAAACACATAAAACACATAAAACACATAAAACACATAAAACACATAAAACACATAAAACACATAAAACACATAAAACACAAACAAAAAAACATAAAAAACCCACAAAAAAACCACAAAAAAAACACAAAAACCCACAAAAACCCACAAAAAAAAAAACAAAAAAAATAAAAAACAAACATAAAAAACATAAAAAACGTAAAACGTAAAAAAAACATAAAAAAACATAAAAACCATAAAAAAAACATAAAAACCATAAAAAACATAAAAAAACCATAAAAAAATACAAAAAACATAAAAAGCATAAAAAACATAAAAAACATAAAAAACGTTTAAAAAAACCATAAAAAAACATAAAAAAAACATAAAAAACATAAAAAAAAACATAAAAAAAAAAGAGCATAAAAATAAAATCACCTCCCGACCCTATAACACCAATTTAATTCTTGAACCACAGATGCGGCGCGTCCCGGCCTCCCCCCCCTCATTATAATCAATTTACCAAATTTTTAGGAAATTCCCCTCAAATTTATGAACCTGTTTGATTTTTTTATTCTAACAGTTACAGCCTTTTTTTTTTGGATTAATTTAATCTCTTCGCGTTAAATCAATCTCCTCGTGTTAAATTAATCTCTTCCAAATTAACTAATCTCTTCCAGATTAATTAATCTCTCCCCAGAGGGACCCCTAGAGACCCCCAGAGGGACCCCGAGGGACCCCCAGAGAACCCCAAGGGGACCCCCAGAGACCCCTGGAGACCCCTAGAGGCTCCCTAGGGACCCCTAGAGACCCCCAGAGACCCCCAGAGAGACCCCTAGAGACCCCCACGGGGACCCCCAGAGGGTCCCTGAGACCCCCAGAGGGACCCCGAGGGACCCCCAGAGACCCCCAGAGGGACCCCCAGAGACCCCTAGAGGCCCCCTAGGGACCCCTAGAGACCCCCAGAGGGACCCCCAGAGGGACCCCCAAAGGGACCCCCGCCGCACCCAGCGCCGTTTCCTTACCTCTATTCCTTTAATAAACCCCATTTATTTATTATTATTTTTTTAAATTCTTTAACCCTATTTCAAAAAATCAAAGCCCTTTCTACCATTTCGGGTGCACCCCCCCCGGCCCCCTAAATCCCCTAAAATCCCCTAAAAAACCCTCACCTCGTTCTTCCTGCCCAGCAGGAGGTAGGTGGCCGTCACCTCGTTGTATTTCTGGTTGCTCAGGGACTCCTTGATCTCCTCCCGCGTGTAGCCCATGCCCACCATCACCTCTGCGGGTAGGGGGGGGGTGAGATATCCGTGGGGGGGGGTCCCGGTGGTCCCCCCCGGGTGGGGTCCCGTGGCGGGGATGCCCTCACCGATGCGCTTGGTGTCCCCAAAATCCTCCTCGGGCTCCTTGTAGGGTTTGAGCTCGTCGCCCTCGTAGCCGATGTTGATCCACTTGTCCTTCATGATTTGCTGGGGGGGGGGGCGCGTTTAATTAGGGGGGGGGGCGTTTAATTAATGAGGGAGGCGTCGCGGGGGGGATAATGGCATCGGATGCTTCCCCCAGCCCGCGAGCTGTTGGGGTTTGGGGCGTCCCCATCCTCACCACCGAGCCCCGGGGGTGCCCCCACCCTGATTTATTTGGTCTTGGGGTGCCCCCACCCCGCTCCTTGAGCCCCGGGGGTGCCCCCACCATGGGCATGAAGCCCCCAGGACCCCTTCTCTGAGCCCCAATTGCCCCCAGGGCCCCCTATTTACCCTCCCAGTTGCCCCCAGGACCCCTTACCTGATCCCCAATTGCCCCCAGGGCCCCCTATTTACCCTCCCAATTGCCCCCAGCCCCCCCAGGACCCCCTATTTGCCCCCTCATTTGCCCCCAGGACCCCTTATCTGATCCCCAACTGCCCCCAGGACCCCTTCTCTGAGCCCCAATTGCCCCCAGCACCCCTTACATCAGCCCCAATTGCCCCCAATGGCCCCCCATTTCCCCCCCCAGTCGCCCCCAGCACCTTACCAGCTCCCCAATTACCCCCAGCCCCCCAGAGCTCCCCCAGGACCCCTGATTTACCCTCCCAATTGCCCCCAGGAACCCTTACCTGATCCTCAATTGCCCCCAGGGCCCCCTATTTACCCTCCCAATTGCCCCCAGCCCCCCCAGCTCCCCCAGGACCCCCTATTTACCCTCCCAGTTGCCCCCAGGACCCTTTATCTCAGCCCCAACTGCCCCCAGGACCCCTTCCCTGAGCCCCAATTGCCCCCAGCTCCCCCAGCTTCCCCAGGGCCCCCAGTTTACCCTCCCAATTGCCCCCAGGACCCTTTATCTCAGCCCTAATTGCCCCCAGGACCCCTTCTCTGAGCCCCAATTGCCCCCACGCCCCCAAGCTTCCCCAGGACCCCTGATTTACCCTCCCAATTGCCCCCAGGACCCCTTACTTGATCCCCAATTGCCCCCAGGGCCCCCTATTTACCCTCCCAATTGCCCCCAGCACCCCTTACATCAGCCCCAATTGCCCCCAGGGCCCCCTATTTACCCTCCCAGTTGCCCCCAGCACCCCTGATCTCAGCCCTAACTGCCCCCAGGACCCCTTCTCTGAGCCCCAATTACCCCCAATAGCCCCCCTTTTCCCCTCCCAGTCGACCCCAGCACCTTACCAGCTCCCCAATTACCCCCAGCCCCCCCCAGCAACCCCTATTTACCCTCCCAGTTGCCCCCTGGACCCCTTACCTGATCCCCAATTGCCCCCAGGGCCCCCTATTTACCCTCCCAGCACCCCTTACCTCAGCCCCAATTGCCCCCAGGCCCCCCAGGACCCCCTATTTACCCCCTCATTTGCCCCCAGGACCCTTTATCTCAGCCCTAATTGCCCCCAGCACCCCTTACATCAGCCCCAATTACCCCCAGGGCTCCCCATTTCCCCTCCCAGTCGCCCCCAGCACCTTACCAGCTCCCCAATTACCCCCCAGCCCCCCCCAGCTCCCCCGGGACCCCCCAATTTCCCCCCCCCAAACCCCCTCTCACCTCGAGGGTGCAGCGCTTGGCGGGGTTGAGCACCAGGAAGCGGCGCAGGATGTTCTCGCAGTCGGTGGACATGTAGAAGGGCACCCGGTACTTGCCCCGCAGCACCCGCTCCCGGAGCTCCTGGGGGGGTGACAGGGGTCAGGGGGGGTGACAGGGGTCAGGGGGGGGTGACAAGGGTCAGGGGGGCATCGTCACCCCCCCCCAAAGGGGTTTGGGATGGGTGCTGCGCCCTACTGGGTGTGGGGATGGGGAGAAGGGCGTGGTGTGGGTTTGGGATCTGTCCCCAATTAGGTAGGGGATGGGGACATGGGGACAAGGGGGGGCATGGGGATATTGGGGACACAGGGGACATGGGGACACAGATATGGGGACATGGGGACACTGGGGATGTCCTCATGCATGGCACAGGGACACAGGAATGGGATATGGGACACAGGGATGGGGACAAGACCCATAGATGGGGCACAGGGATGGGGACTGTCCCCATGGCACAGGGACATGGGGACAGGATATAGGATGGGGAACGGGACATGGGGATGGGACACAGGGACAGGAGCTGTCCCCAAGGCACAGGGACATGGGGATGGGACATGGGATGGGGGACAGGACATGGGGATGGGACACCGGGATGGGGACTGTCCCCATGGCACAGGGACATGGGGATGGGACATGGGACACGGGGATGGGACATGGGGACAGAAGCTGTCCCCAAGGCACAGGGACACAGGACATGGGGACGAGACATGGGGATGGGACATGGGGACAGCAGCTGTCCCTATGGCACTGGGGCACAGGGACAAGACATGGGATGGGGAATAGGACACGGGGACAGGACATGGGGACACGGGGATGGGACACGGGGACGGGACACGGGGACAGCGGCTGTCCCCAAGGCACAGGGACACAGGGACAGGACATAGGATGGGGAACGGGACACAGGGACAGGACACAGGACACAGGAACAAGCCACGATGCCCACAGCCACCATCCCCAAAACCCCAAAGACGAACACACCCCACTGCTGGGTTGGGGGGGGTCCGCAGCGCCAGGAGGGTCCCGGGGGTGTCCGGGGGGGGTCCGGGGGGGGTCACCCACCTTGAGGTTGTGCCCGTCGAAGGGCAGGGAGCCGCTGACCAGGGTGTAGAGGATGACGCCCAGGCTCCAGATGTCGACTTCGGGGCCGTCGTATTTTTTGCCCTGGAAATGTTCGGGGGCGGCGTAGGGGGGGGAGCCGCAGAAGGTGTCGAGCTTGGAGCCCAGGCGGAATTCGTTGCTGAAGCCGAAATCGGCGATTTTGATGTTGGCGTCGGCGTCCAGCAGCAGGTTCTCCGCCTGGGGGGGGCAAGGAGGGGGTGTCAGGGGGGACAGGGGGTGGGGATGTTGGGGAGGGGGCACGGGGACAGTGGGGATGTTGGGGATATTGGGGAGGGGGCGCGGGGACAGTGGGGAGGGTGGGGAGGGGGCACGGGGACAGGGGGGAGGTTGGGGAGATTGGGGAGGGGGCACAGGGACAGTGGGGACACCAGGGATGGGGGTCACGGGGACCACAGGGACATTGGGGAGGGGGTGTGGGGACAGTGGGGATGTTGGGGAGGGGGTGTAGGGACCACAGGGATATTGGGGAGGGGGCACAGGGACAGTGGGGACATTGGGGAGGGGGTGAAGGGACCGCAGGAATATTGGGGAGGGGGCACGGGGACACTGGGGACGTTGGGGAGGGGACGCGGGGACAGCAGGGATATTGGGGAGGGGGCACAGGGCCAGTGGGGACACCAGGGATGGAGGGTGCAGGGACACTGGGGACATTGGGGAGGGGGTGTAGGGACCACAGGGAGATTGGGGAGGGGGCACAGGGACACTGGGGACATTGGGGAGGGGACGTGGGGACAGCAGGGATATTGGGGAGGGGGCACGGGGACAGTGGGGACACTGGGAATGGGGGGTGCAGGGACACTGGGGACATTGGGGAGGGGGTGTGGGGACAGTGGGGACGTTGGGAAGGGGGCGTAGGGGCCACAGGGATATTGGGGAGGGGGCACGGGGACAGTGGGGACACCAGGGATGGGGGGCACGGGGACCACAGGGACATTGGGGAGGGGGTGTGGGGACAGTGGGGATGTTGGGGAGGGGGCACGGGGACAGTGGGGACACTGGGGACATTGGGGAGGGGGTGTGGGGTCAGTGGGGACATTGGGGAGGGGGCGTAGGGACCACAGGGATATTAGGGAGGGGGCGCAGGGACGGCGGGGACACCAGGAATGGGGGGCACAGGGACATTGGGGACATTGGGGAGGGGGCACAGGGACACTGGGGACAATGGGGACATTGGGGAGGGGGCGCAGGGGACATGGGGAGGGGGCTCCCACCTTGAGGTCGCGGTGGACGATGTTCTTCTGGTGGCAGTAGTGCACAGCCGAGACGATCTGGGGACAAAACGGGGACAAAAAGTCACTGGGGGTGGCACCAGGGTGTGTCCCCCCCCCAGTGTCACCCGCCCCTCGCTCCGTGTCCCCTCCCCTCCCACCCCCCCTAAATTGGTGGCACTGGTGGGTGGCCCCGGCGGGGAATGGGTGCTGGCTGTGGGTGGCCACCATGTGCCACCCTCGTTGGTGTCCCCAACCTGGTGCCACCACGGTGCCACCTCCCTGGTGGTATCCCCAACCCAGTGCCACCACAGTGCCACCTCCCCAAAGGTGTCCCCAGCCCGGTGCCACCTTTCCAGAGGAGTCCCCAACCCAGTGCCACCACGGTGCCACCTCCCTGGTGGTGTCCCCAACCCAGTGCCACCTCCCCAGCGGTGTCCCCAAACTGGTGCCACCACAGTGCCACCTCCCCAAAGGTGTCCCCAACCCAGTGCCACCTCCCCAGCGGTGTCCCCAACCCAGTGCCACCAAGGTGCCACCTCCCTGGTGATGTCCCCAGCCTGGTGCCACCACCCTGGTGGTGTCCCCAGCCCAGTGCCACCTCCCCAGCGGTGTCCCCAACCCCATGCCACCACAGTGCCACCTCCCTGGTGATGTCCCCAACCCGGTGCCACCTCCCTGGCGGTGTCCCCAACCCAGTGCCACCGCGGTGCCACCTCCCCCCGTGTCCCCGTGTCCCCCCCCGTGTCCCCGTGTCCCCCCCACCTGTCTGAACTTGGCCCTCGCCTCCTTCTCCTTCATCCTCCCGTGGGACACGAGGTAGTCGAACACTTCGCCTGCGGGGACACCCATGGGTGCCAGCACCCTGCACCGCGCCCCCCCATAAAAAACCCCTCCCCCCTCAAAAAAAAACCCACCCCCCAAAAAAAAAAACCCCAACCCCCCCCCAAAAAAAACCACAGCCCCCCCAAAACCCACCGGGACGCAGCCGTGACCCCCCTGAGGCTCGGCTGGGGGTGCCGGGGGGGGGTCCCAGCACCCAAATTTTATGATGGGGGGGGTCCCAGCACCCATTTTTTTTTTTTTTTTGGGGGGGGGGGCGTAGAGGAGCACCCATGGGTGGGGGCTCACCCGCGCTGGCGTACTCCATCACCAGGTACAGCGTCTTCTCCGTCTCGATCACCTCAAACAGCTTCACTGGGGGGGGGGACAATGGGGTCAAGATTTTGGGGTGGGGGGGCACCCTGGGGACCCCCCCATACCCTTTAGGTGCCCCCCCAGCACCCTTGGGTGCCCCCCCGCCGCTCACCGATGTTGGGGTGGTTCAGCCCCTTCATGATGCGCACTTCCCGGAAGAGCTGGGGGACAAGTTTAAATGGGGTCTTGTCCCCCCCCCAAAAAAAAAAAAAAGGTGCCCCCCCCCCCAAAAAAAAGGGGCCCCCCCCACCTTCTGGAGGCTGGTGGGGTTCAGCTGCGTCTTGTCGATGATTTTGATGGCCACCTGGGAAGGATTTTTTTTGGGGGGGGGGTCAGTTGGGGGGCACCCAGGTGTCCCCCCCCCTAAATTGCCCCCCAAATGCCCCCCTCGGATTCTGCTTCCCCCTTATTGCCCCCAGGACCCCCCCCTGTGCCCCGATGCGCTCCCCAATTGCCCCCCACGCCCCCAACCCCCCCACGACCCCCATTCCCCCCACGACCCCCCCAAGCCCCCCACCCCCAAATCCCCCCTTTCCCCCTCCCCACCCCCTTCCAACCCCTCCATCTCCCCCCAACCCCCTTTACACCCCCTTTATCACCCCCTAACCCCCTTTTTCCCCCCAACCCCCTTTTTTTCCCCCCCACGCCCCCCCACGACCCCCTGGCCCCCCCACCCCCAAAACCCCCCTTTCCCCCTCCCCACCCCCTCCATCTCCCCCAACCCCCTTTTACCCCCCTCCCCACCTCCTCCCCACCCCCTTCCAACCCCTCCATCACCCCCCAACCCCCTTTTTCCCCCCCCAACCCCTTTTTTCCCCCCCAACCCCCTTTTTTCCCCCCCCATTCCCCCCCACGCCCCCCACGACCCCCCACCCCCAAATCCCCCCTTTCCCCCTCCCCACCCCCTCCATCTCCCCCTAACCCCCTTTTACCCCCTCACACCCCCTCCCCACCCCCCACGACCCCCTAACCCCCCTTTTTCCCCCCCCAACCCCCTTTTTTCCCCCCACGCCCCCCCCACGACCCCCCACGACCCCACCCCCAAATCCCCCCTTTCCCCCTCCCCACCCCTCCAACTCCCCCTAACCCCCTTTACACCCCCTTTATCACCCCCAACCCCCTCCACCTCCCCCTAACCCCCTTTTCCCCCCCCCCCACGACCCCCATTCCCCCCCCATCCCCCCCCCACGCCCCCCCACCCCCAAATCCCCCCCCTTTCCCCCTCCCCACCCCCTCCATCTCCCCCAACCCCCTTTTACCCCCTCCCCACCCCCTTCCAACCCCTCCAACTCCCCCTAACCCCCTTTACACCCCCTTTATCACCCCCAACCCCCTCCACCTCCCCCCAACCCCCTTTTTCCCCCCACGACCCCCATTCCCCCCACGACCCCCCGGCCCCCCCCACCCCCAAATCCCCCCTTTCCCCCTCCCTACCCCCTTCCAACCCCTCCAACTCCCCCTAACCCCCTTTACACCCCCTTTATCACCCCCAACCTCCTCCACCTCCCCCCAACCCCCTTTTTCCCCCCCAACCCCCTTTTTCCCCCCACGCCCCCCACGACCCCCCCACCCCCAAATCCCCCCTTTCCCCCTCCCCACCCCCTCCATCTCCCCCCAACCCCCTTTTACCCCCTCCCCACCCCCTTCCAACCCCTCCATCTCCCCCCAACCCCCTTACACCCCCTTCAGCACCCCCAACCCCCTCCGCCTCCCCCCAACCCCCTTTTTCCCCCCCCACGACCCCCCCACGCCCCCCCACCTCCTTGCCGGTCAGGACGTGGCGGGCCAGCTTGACCTTGGCGAAGTTGCCCTTGCCGATGGTGCGCAGCAGGCGGTAGTTGCCCACGTGGGGCTGCTCCTCGGGGCACGAGGCCACCGAGTTGCGGCAGCGGGCGCCCAGCGAGCGGCCCCCCGACCACGCCGAGCCCTTCTCCGAGCGGCTGCCGCCCAGCTGGGGGGGGGGACGAGGCATCCGAGACCCCCCCCTTTGCACGCTCAGCCTCCCCCGTGCACGCTCAGCCTCCCCCTTGCACGCTCGCACCCCCCCCTTGCACCCCCAGCCTCCCCTTTGCACCCTCACCCCCTCCCCAATATCCTTTTCCCCTTACTTGCTCCCCCCTTTGGCCCTATAACCCCCCTTTGGCCCTATAACCCCCACCTGCTTGCACGCCCACGTGCACGCCCCTCCCTTGCACGCCCGTCTTTTGCACACTCAATTTGCCCCCCCCTCACATCCCCTCGTGTCTTCCTTGCACGGACGCAGGACCCCATGCCTCAAGGTGCTCCTTGCACGCTTGCCCTTCCCTTGCACACTCGCCCTTGCCTTGCACACTCGCCCTTTGCACACCCACACTGCACACCTTTCATTTGCACGCTTGCTCTTTGCACACCCCCGATGCACCCCTCCCTTGCACGCCCTTCCTTTGCACGCTCACCCTTCCCTTGCACGCTTACCCTTTCCTTGCACACTCACCCTTTGCACACTTGCCCTTGCCTTGCACGCTCGCATTTTGCACACCCCCACTGCACCCCTTTCATTTGCACACTTGCTCTTTGCACACTGGCACACCCCTCTCTTGCACGCTCGCTCTTCCCTTGCACACTCACCTTTTGCATGCCCCCACTGCACTCCTTTTGCTTGCACACTCGTTCTTTGCACGCTCCCAACACACCCCTCCCTTGCACACTCGCCCTTCCCTTGCACGCTATTTGCACACCCCCACAGCACACCTTTCATTTGCACACTTGCTCTTTGCACACTGGCACACCCCTCTCTTGCACGCTCACTCTTCCCTTGCACACTCGCCTTTTGCATGCCCCCACTGCACTCCTTTTGCTTGCACACTCGTTCTTTGCACGCTCCCAACACACCCCTCCCTTGCACACTCGCCCTTCCCTTGCACGCTCACCTTTTGCACACCCCCACAGCACACCTTTCATTTGCACACTCGCTCTTTGCACACCCCCGACACACCCCTCCCTTGCACACTCACCCTTCCCTTGCACACTCACCTTTTGCATGCCCCCACTGCACTCCTTTTGCTTGCACACTCGCTCTTTGCACACTCCCAACACACCCCTCCCTTGCACACCCTTCCTTTGCACGCTCGCCCTTCCCTTGCACGCTCACCTTTTGCGCACCCTCACTCCGCACCTCTCATTTGCACACTCACTCTTTGCACACCCACAATGCACCCCTCCCTCGCACGCTTGCCCTTCCCTTGCACACTCACCTTTTGCACACCCCCAGTGCACACCTTTCATTTGCACACCCCCTCCCTTGCACACCTTTCCTTTGCACACTCGCCCTTCCCTTGCACGCTCACCTTTTGATACCCTTACTGCACACCTTCCACTTGCACACTCACTCTTTGCACACCCCCGGCGCACCTTTCCCTCGCACGCTCCCCCTTTGCACACTCGCCCTTTGCACCCTCATGCACGCCCTTCCCTTGCACGCTTGCACACTCCCCCTTTGCACACCCCTCAGGGATACTCACACTTCTCACACTCACCCCTCCCTCTCACACACTCACTTTGCACCCCCCCTGCATGCTCCTTCTTGCACATTCACCCTTGTGCACCCCCTCCTTGCACACTCACCCTTTGCACGCACCCCTTGCACACTCACCTCCCTCGCCAGCCCCCCTTTAGCACTCCCCTTGCACACCCCCCTTGCACACTCCCCCTTTGAACACCCCCCACACCCCCTTCCCCCCACGCACCCCCCTTGCACACTCCCCCTTTACACACTCACCTTCCCCACCTCCCTCTTGCACACTCACCCCCTTGCACACTCACCCCCTTGCACACTCCCCTCCCCTACACCTCCCCATTACACACTCACCACTCGCACCCTCCCCCTTCCCACCTCCCAGACTCCCCCCTTTGCACGCTCACCCCCTGCCCCCCCCCTCCTTGCACACTCACCCTTTAACCCCCCCCACGCGTGCCCCCGCCCCTTGCACGCCCCGGGGCCAGGCTGCCCGCACAGGGACGCGGCCGGGGCCGGTCGGGCAGGGCCGGATCCGGCCCAACCGGCTCAGGGCAACGCCGTGACCCCCCCCCCCCCCCCCCCCCACGGGTGACCCCCCCCACGCGTGACCCCCCACACCCCCACGCGTGTCCCCCTTTTCCCTCACCCAAACCCTAAAGGAGGGGGCGGCACCAGTGTCCCCCCCCCCAAAATCCTTTTAAAGGGTGGGGGGACGGTAGCAGAGCCCCCCCACGCAAAACCCTGCTGTGGGGGGCACCCACGCGTGACCGTGGGGTCCACCCCACCCCAAACTCCCCCCCCTCGTGTTCCTGTAGGGTCCACGCCCCCCACCCCACGACACCCCCACACCAGACACCCCCTTCACCCCCTCCCCACGCGTGACCGTGGGTCCCCATCCCCCCACGCGTGACCGTGCCCCCACTCCCCCCACATCCCCACGCGCCCCCAGCTCCCCCAACCCCAACAACACCCCCAACACCCCCCAAAAACACCTCCCACCCCCCACGCGTGGGACACCCGTGTCACCCCCACCCCACGCGTGCCCCCAACCCCACTCCCCCCATCCCCTCTCACCCCCTCCCCCTCCCAACCACAGCTCCACGCCCCCCACCCCCTTAAACCCCCATACACCCCCAATTCCCCCTCCCCCTCCCTCGCGTGCCCCCACCCCACGCGTGACCGTGACCGCGCGTGACCCCCTCCCAGACTCTCCCCCCCCCAAACAATTCCGGCCTCCCCCACCCCAAATAATTCGGGCTCCCCCCAAAAAAATAATTTAGGGTCCCCCCCGCGGTCACGCGTGGGCTCCCCACGCCCCCCCCCCCCCCACCCCCTCCCCGTTCCGCTCGTTCCCCGCCGCCAGGGCGGGGCGCGAAGACAACCCGGGGCCGGGCCCCGGGCCCGGCCCGGGGCCGGGCCCGGGCCCGGGGCCGGGGCCGGGGCCGGGTCAGGCCCGGTCCGGGCGCTCCGGGCTCGGCCGCTACCAGCGCCCCATGGCCGGGGCCGAGGCCTCGGGAAGCGGGGCCGGAGCCGGGCCTGGGCCCGGGCGGCGGCGGCGGCGGCGGCGGCGGCGGCGGGGGCGGCCTCGGGGCCCCGAGCGGAAGCGGAACCGGGAGGGGAGGGAGGGGAGGGAGGGGAGGGGCCTCTTAAAGGGGACGCGGCAGAGGGGGGAGTTTGGGGTGCGGGGGGATTTGGGGTGCAAGGGGGAATTTGGGGTTCCGGGGAACATTTGGGGTAAGGGGGGCTTTTGGGGGCGCAGGGGGCATTTGGGGTGCAGGGGGATTTAGGGGTGTAGGGAGGATTTGGGGTGCAGGGGGAATTTGTGGTGTAGGGGGGAATTTATGGGTGTGTGGGGAATTTGGGGTGCAGGGTGGATTTGGGGGTGCAGGGGGATTTGGGGTGTAGGGTGAATTTGGGGGTGCAGGGGGATTTGGGGGTGCAAGGGGGAATTGGGGTGTGTGTGGAATTTGGGGTGCAGAGGATTTGGGGGTGTAGGGGGAAATTGGGGTGCAGGGGACATTTCGGGTAAGGGGGGTTTTTGGGGCTGCAGGGGGCATTTGGGGGTGTGTGGGGGAATTGGGGTGCGGGGGGAATTGGGGGTGTGGGGGGAGTTTGGGGGTGCAGGGGGATTTGGGGTGTAGGGTGAATTTGGGGGTGTAGAGGGGATTTGGGGGTGCAGGGGGAATTTGGGGTGCAGAGGGGTATAGGGGATGCAGGGGGTATTTCGGGGGGAGGGGGGCATTTGGGGGTGCAGGGGGCATTTGGGGGTGTAAGGTGAATTTGGGGTGCAGGGGGGATTTGGGGTGCAGGAGGGAATTTGGGGTGCAGGGGGCATTTGGGGTGCACGGGACATTTGGGGGTGCAGGGAAGATTTGGGGTACAGGGGGGATTTGGGGGTGCAGGGGGCATTTAGGGGCTGGGGGCATTTAGGGGCTGGGAGGGGCATTTGGGGTGCGGGCCTCGGGGCCCCGCCTTCGCCTTTAAGAGGTGCGCCAGGGCGGGGCCGGCCACGCCCCCCTCCCGGCTCGATAGCCAATCAGCGCCCTCTGCGGCGGGCGGGCGCGGGCGGGGCCGCTCCCCATTGGCTGCGCCGCGGCATGGAGACAGGCCGGCCGGCCCCCAAGCGGGGGCGGGGCCCGCGCCGCTGCCTCCTCCCCATTGGCTGGTGCTGTAGCCAATCGGGAGCCGGGGGGAGAGAGTTAACCCCTGAGTGCCCGGAGCGGCCGAGGGGGGGGGCGGCTGTCACGTGGGGTCCCAGGGGCGTGGGGACACCGGGGGACAAAGTGGGGACACGGGGGGAGGGGGAGGGGAGGGGGAGGGGGGGGAGATGCATCCCATAACGTGGATATATGGGGACACTGGGGACATGGGGGGACATTGGGGGATATGGGGGCATTAAGGGGACATTGGGGGACATTGGGGGCATTGGAGGACATGGGGACATTGGGGGCACTGGGGACATTGGGGGACATTGGGGACATTGGGGGGACATTAGGGACATAGGGACATTGGGGGATATGGTGACATTGGCGACATTGTGGGACATTGGGGGAAATGGGACATTGGGGACATTGGGGGACACAGACATCGTGGGATATGGGGACATTAAGGGGACATTGGGGACATTGGGGGAGATGGGGACATAGGGACATTGAGGGACATTGGGGACATCAGGGGACATGGGGACATGCTAAAAGGGGACATTTGGAGGTGGACAATGGGGACATCGGATGCAGCATGACATGGAGATACATGGGGACATTAGTGACATGTGGGACATAGGGACGGGGGACGGGGGGATCATGGGATATGGGGACATGGGGACATGGGGATATGGGGTATGGGGATATGGGGATAGGGAATATGGGACATGGGATATGGGGTATGGGATATGGGGATAGGGAATATGGGGATAGGGGATATGGGGACATGGGGTATGGGATATGGGATATGGGGACATGGGGATATGGGACGTGGGACATGGGGGCATGGGATATGGGATATGGGGACATGGGACATGGGGATATGGGGACATGGGGATATGGGGAAATGGGATATGGGACATGGGGACAAGGGGATATGGAATATGGGGACATGGGATATGGGATATGGGGCATGGGATATGGGGATAGGGGATATGGGATATGGGGTATGGGATATGGGGACATGGGGATATGGGGATAGGGGATCGGGGATATGGGACATGGGGACATGGGATATGGGGATATGGGGACATGGGATATGGGGACATGGGGACAAGGGGATATGGAATATGGGGACATGGGATATGGGATATGGGGCATGGGATATGGGGATATGGGGATAGGGGATATGGGACATGGGGTATGGGATATGGGATATGGGATATGGGGATAGGGGATCGGGGACATGGGACATGGGGACATGGGGGCGTGGGATATGGGATATGGGGACATTGGGACATGGGGTATGGGATATGGGGATATGGGGACATGGGATATGGGGATAGGGGATATGGGGACACGGGATATAGGGACATGGGATATGGGGACATGGGACATGAGGATATGGGGGCATGGGGATATGGGACATGGGACATGGGGACACGGGGCCATTGCGCACATTTGGGTCCAGGGGTCCCACGCGTCCCTCCCCGCATCCTCCCCCCTTTTCCCCCGCCCCCCATCCCCCTCCTTCCCCGTCCCCCCGTCCACCCCCGTCCCCCCCCCCCCCCACTTCTCCCGGTGCCAGCGGAACCGGGGCTGACCCTGCCCCGGGCGGGGGCGGCGGCGGGGGGGCGGCGCTTCCTCAGGAAACCCCCGGCCCCGCGCCCGCTGCTCCGCGGGGACCGGCGGCGGCGGCGGCTCGGCGGGGAGCGACCGAGGGGTGCGAGGGGTAAGGGGGGGGTGCACGCTCCGGGGGGCTGCACAGATCCTGGGGTTGCACGCTCCGGGGGGTTGCACGCTCCTGGGGGTCTTGCACGCTCCTTGGGGGGTTGCACGCTCCTGGGGGGTTGCACACTCCGGGGGGGGTTGCACGGAGCGGTTTGCACGAGGAGGTTGCACGCCCCCGGGGGGGGGGTGCGTGGATGGGGTTTGCACGATGGGGGGGGGTTGCACGGAGCGGGGGTTGCACGGAGGGGTTGCACGAAGCAGTTGCACGCGCACGGGAGTTGCACGAGGGGGTTTGCACGGGGGACGGGGGGGTGCGCGGAGCAATTGCACGGCTGGGTTTGCGTGGAGGGGGTGCACGGAGCAGTGGCACGCTCGTGGGGGTGGCACTCGTGGGCTTGCACGGAGCAGTTGCACGCTCACGGAGGGGTTGCACGGAGGGGAACGCGTGGCAGGGTTGCACGGAGGGGTTGCACAGAGGGGTTGCACAGAGTGGTGTGCATGGAGAGGTTGCACGGAGAGGTTGCACAGAGGGGTTGCACAGAGCGTTGTGCACAGAGCAGTGTGCACAGAGGGGTTGCACAGAGGGGAATGCATGGCAGGATTGCACGGAGGGGTTGCACGGAGGGGTTGCAGAGAGTGTTGTGCATGGTGTGCTTGCACAGAGGGGTTGCACAGAGGGGAATGCATGGCAGGATTGCATTGAGAGAGGTTGCACAGAGGGGTTGCACTGACCAGTGTGCACGTCGGGGTTGCACAGAGGGGTTGCACAGAGCAGTGTGCACGACAGGGTTGCATGGAGGGGTTGCACAAAGTGTTGTGCATGGCAGGATTGCATTGAGAGAGGTTGCACGGAGGGGTTGCACTGACCAGTGTGCACGACGGGGTTGCACGGAGGGGTTGCACAGAGCAGTGTGCACGGCGGGGTTGCACAGAGGGGTGTGCATGGCAGGATTGCACTGAGAGAGGTTGCACGGAGACGTTGCACGGTGTGTTTGCACGGAGGGGTTGCACAGAGCAGTGTGCACAACGGGGTTGCATTACGGGGTTGCACAGAGGGGTCTCCAGATTGCACCCATGGGGGTGCTCCCTCGGGGTGCCCCGGTGCCACCCCGCTGCCGTGCCACCCGCAGGCCATGCCTCTGCTGAAGAAAGCCCCCAAGGAGGAGGAGGAGGATGGCGACCCCTTCGCCGCCAGCCCCGAGAGCCGCTACCGGCGCCGGGCCACCCTGGAGCGCCTGGTGGGGCTGGCACCCTTCGGCCGCGCTCGCCGCCCCGGTCCCAAAAACGGGGACGGGGACGGCGACGGGGACGGGGGTCGCGCCCGGGGGCTGCGGCGGCGCTCGGAGGATTTCGGGCTCCTGCGGAGGCTGCCGGGGAGGCGCAAAGCCAGCGTGGAGACCCTGACCGAGCGGCCGGTCCCCAAACGCAGCTCGCTGCTGCGGCTGGCCCTGGGGACAAAGGGACGCCGGGCGTCCCTGGCCGAGCGCTCGCCGGGGTCACCCGAACCCGACGGGGTCCCCGACGGGGACGGGGACGGTGTGGGACGGAGGCAGGAGGCGCGCAGCAAGGCCAAGGAGCCGCTGTCGGGTGAGCGGGGATGGGGGAGAAGGGGTGGGGGTAAGGGGGTGGGGGAGAGGTGGGGGGATGTGGGGACGTGGGGACAGTGGGGTGGGGACGTGGGATTAGGGGACATTGGGATGGGGATGTGGGGACATTGGGATGGGGACGTGGGGACACTGGGATGGGGACATGGGGATAGGGACATGGGATTAGGGGACATTGGGATGGGGATGTGGGGATGGGATTAGGGGACATTGGGATAGGGACGTGGGGACGTGGGGATGGGGACATGGGGACACTGGGATGGGGACATGGGGATAGGGACATGGGATTAGGGGACATTGGGATGGGGACATTGGGACATGGGGATGGGGACATTGGGATGGGGGACGTTGGGACACAGGGATGGGGGACATGGGGTTAAGGAAATTGGGATGGGGACAGGGGGATGGGGACATGGGATTAGGGGACATTGGGATGGGGATGTGGGGATGGGGGACATTGGGATGGGGACGTAAGGGTGGGGACATGGGGACACAGGGATGGGGAACATTGGGATGGGGACATTGGGATAGGGCCATGGGGGATGCAGAGCACCCAGCTGGACCTCCTGGCTGCCGGGTCTGCAGCACCCATGGGTGCCTCCCACACCCAGTGGGATGAACCCCCCTCCAATGACCCCAACCCCCCTCCAATGACCCTACTACCCCCCCACATCCCTTCCAATGACCCCAGTACCCCCCACATCCCCTCCAATGGCCCCAAACTCCAAACCAATGACCCCAACCCCCTCCAATGACCCCAGTACCCCCCACATCCCCTCCAATGCCCCCAACCCCCTCCAATGACCCCAACACCCCCTACATCCCCTCAAATGACCCCAAACCAATGACCCCAACCCCCTCCAATGACCCCAGTACCCCCCCACATCCCCTCCAATGACCCCCACATCCCCTCCAATGCCCCCAACCCCCCTCCAATGACCCCAAACCCCCTCCAATGACCCCAAACCCCAAACCAATTACCCCAACCCCCTCTCCAATGACCCCAGACCCCAAACCAATGACCCCAAACCCTCCTCAAATGTACCCATACCCCCTCAAATGACCGAAATACCCCCCTACATCCCCTCCCATGACCCCAACCCCCAAACCAATGACCCCAACCCCCCTCCAATGACCCCAAACCCTGTTCCAATGACCCCAAACCCTCCTCCAATGACCCCAACCCCCTCCAATGACCCCAGTACCCCCACATCCCCTCCAATGCCCCCAACCCCCCTCCAATGACCCCAATACCCCCTACATCCCCTCCAGTGATCCCAAACCCTCCTCCAATGACCCCAGTACCCCCCTACATCCCCTCCAATGACTCTGAAACACCCCTTCAATGACCCCAACCCCCCTCCAGTGACCCCAAATCCCCCCAAACCCCTCTCCAATGACCCCAATCCCCAAACCAATGACCCCAACCCCCTCTCCAATGACCCCAGACCCCAAACCAATGACCCCAAACCCTCCTCCAATGACCCCAACCCCCTCCAATGACCCCACTACCCCCTACATCCCCTCCAATGCCCCCAAACCCCCTTCCAATGACCCCAATACCCCCCTACATCCCCTCAAATGACCCCAAACCCCAAACCAATTACCCCAACCCCCTCTCCAATGACCCCAAACCCTCCTCCAATGACCCCAAACCCCTCCAATGACCCCACTACCCCCCCACCTCCCCACCAATGACCCCCAACCCCAAACCAATGACCCCAAACCCCCCCCCAGTGCTGGAGATCCTGGAGCTGATCCAGCGCCGCGAGCTGGTGGCGGCGGACGAGCAGATCATCGCGCTGGAGGCCGAGTGCGTGGCGGCAGCAGCAGCGGCGACAGCAGCAGCGGTGACAGGGGCGTCACCGTCCCCACCGTCCCCGGTCCCCGCGGCGGGGCGGCAGGCGCGGGACGTGGCCCTGCTGTACGAGGCGCTGCTGGCTCAGCTCTGGGCGGTGGTGGGCGAAGCGGTGCCGGCCGGCCGCCCTTACCCACCCCTGCGTTTGGTGGTGCGGGTGCTGGAGCAGGAGGAGGCGGCCGACCGCCGGCACCCGCCGGGCACCCCGGGGCGCCCGCGCGCCCTGCGGCGCCGCTGGCAGGAGGCCGTGGGGCGAGCGGCGGGCGAGCGCTTGGCGCAAGTGGCACCGGCCGCCGGGCTGGGCGCGAGGCTGGCGGCGTTGGCCGGCCGGCTGGTGGCCGACCTGGGGGCCGTGCGGTGCCACGTGGCCCCCGCCTACCCCGCCGAGTACGGCGCCTTCGGGGTCTACGCCCGCGGGTACCACCGGGCGCTGGCGCAGCAGCTGGGAGCCCTGGCGCAGCGGCCCCTGGCCGTGCCCGACCTCTACCTGCTGCTCGACTGGCACAGCAACGCCTACCCCAGGTGAGGCGCGCGGGCTGCTGGTGGCACCCATGGGACCCCCGTGGTGCCCGTCCTCTTGGCACGCTGGGTGCCCGCTGGCACCCGTGGGACCCCGTGGTGCCCGTCCCCTTGGTATGCTGGGGACAAAGGGACGGGGAACATTGGGATGGGGCCATGGGGAATGCCGAGCACCCAGCTGGACCTCCTGGCTGCCGGGTCTGCAGCACCCATGGGTGCCTCCCACACCCAGTGGGATGAACCCCCCTCCAATGACCCCAGTACCCCCCATGGGACCCCATGGTTCTTGTCCCCTTGGCACACTAGGCACCTACTGGCACCCATGGGACCCCCTGGTGCCCATCCCCTCAGCATGCTGGGTGCCCACTGGCACCCATGGGACCCCATGGTGCCTGTCCCCTTGGTACACTGGGTGCCCACTGGCACCCATGGGACCTCATGGTGCTTGTCCCTTTGGCACACTGGTCACCTACTGGCACCCATGGGACCTCATGGTGTGTGGCCCCTTGGCACACTGGGTGCCCACTGGCACCCATGGGACCCCATGGTGCTTGTCCCCTTGGCACGCTGGGTGCCCACTGGCACCCATGGGACCCCGTGGTGCCCATCCCTTGGCACACCAAGCACCCACTGTCACCCGGTGCCACCCATGGGACCCTATGGCACCTCTCCCCTTGACACATGGTCACCCGGTGCCACCCATGGGACCTCTCAGCACCCATTCCCTTCACCCTCTGGACACCCCCCGTCACCCAAGCCCCCCACCCCACCCCACCCGGCCCCCCCTGCCACCCCCCTGTCCCTCTGCGCGCCCCCGGGGCTGTCCCCAGGGTGGTGGGTGGGTGACACCGGGTGCTGCGATGCCCCCCCGGGGGGGTGCTCTGAGGGCTCTGTGCCCGCAGGGAGGTGCTGGGGCACCCCGAAATCGGGGCCCTGCTGCAGGCACAGGCGCTGGGACCCCTCCTGCCCCCCGAGACCCAACGGGGCCTCGAGAGGTCCTGCATCGCCGCCGTCAAGGTACGGCCCCGGTGGGGACGGGGTGGGCACTGGGGAAGGCACTGGTGGCACTGGGGTGGGCTCGTGAGGTGCACTGGGGTGGCACTGGGATGGGCATGGGGATGGAAATGGTTGGCACTGGGATGGGCACTGGGGTGGCACTGGGATGGGTATGGGGACAGGCACAACGGGCACTGGGGTGGCACTGGGACGGGCACTGGGATGGCACTGGGATGGGTATGGGGACAGACACAATGGGCACTGGGGTGGCACTGGGACCAGTATGGAGACAAACACGTTGGGCACTGGGGTGGCACTGGGATTGGGCACTGGGGTGGCACTGGGATGGGCATGGGGACAGACACAATGGGCACTGGGGTGACACTGAGACTGGGACTGGTGGGCTCATGAGGTGCACTGGGGTGGCACTGGGATGGGAAGGGGAACAGACACAATGGGCACTGGGGTGGCACTGGGACGGGCACTGGGGTGGCACTGGGATGGGCATGGGGACAACCACAATAGGCAGTAGGGTGGCACTGGGACGAGCACTAGGGTGGCACTGGGATGGGCATGGGGACAGACACAATGGGAACTGGGGTGGCACTGGGACAGGCACTGGGGTGGCACTGGGATGGGCATGGGGACAGCCACGATGGGCACTGGGGTGGCATTGGGACCAGTATGGGGACAACCACGATGGGCACTGGGACGGCACCAGTTTGGCCACTGGGACGTGTGCCACGACAAGTCCCAAGGCTGGGGGCAGGCGGTGGCCCTGCGCCCCCCTGTCCCCGTGCCCGGTGTCCCCATGCGTCCCCGGTCCCCAGGCCAAGGTGGAGGTGGCGGTGGCGCAGGAGCTGCAGCTCAGCGAGGACACGTGGGCCGAGGAGGCTTCCAGCGATGACCTGCAGGAGGGACTGGCCACCCGTGTCACCGGGGTACGGCTCTGTCCCCTGTCCCCTGTCCCCTGTCCCCAACCCCTTGGGGACCCGGTGCCCTGCAGGGTGCCCCCCTCGCCCCCGTGGGGCTGCCTGGGTGTCCCACAAAGTGCCGGGGACACCAGGTCGTAGGGAGCACGGGGGACGTGGAGGGACATTGGGGTGGTGGCTGGCACCCCAGGGGACACCGGGGTGGTGGCCACGTCCCCGTCCCCAGCGGTGTCCCCGTGCCCACAGCTGCTGCGGGCGCACGTGGACCGAGCCCCCCAGATCACCCCCGAATTCGGCATGGAGATGGCCCACAGCCTGCTGGGCGTGCTGGTGGCCTTCCTGCACAGGTGGGCACGGGGACACGGGGTGGCGTGGGACAGGCGTGGGGACAGGGGGGGGACGTGGGGGGACAGCAGATGGACACGGCGAGGTGAGGAACCGGGGACGGGTGCAGGGACGCGGGGCAGAGCTGGGGTGGGTGTGGGGGACACGTGGGGGACAGGGGGCACTGGATGAGCGTGGGGTCCCCAGGGTGCCACCGTGGGTGACTCCCATGGGTGCCACAGTTTCCAGCGGAAGGTGGAGCGGTTCCTGGAGGCCCCCGGCGAAGCCACCCCCCCTGACGGTGCCACCGGCCGGGCCATCGCCCTGGTCAACTGCTGCCCCCCCTTCAGGTGAGGGCACCCCGGGCGCTGGGTCCCTTGGGGTCCTTGGGGTGCTGGGGGTCCCTGGTGGCTCCAGGGTGCTTGGGGTCCCTGGGGGACTTGGGGTCCTTGGGGGTCCCTGGGGTGTTTGGGGTCCCAGGGGGATTTGGGGTCCTTGGGGTGCTTGGAGGTCCCTGGTGTCCCTAGAGTGCTGGGGGTCCTTTGGGTGCTGGAGGTCCCTGGTGTCTCCAGGGTGCTCAGGGATCCCTGGTGTGCCCAGGGGTGCTTAGGGGATCGTGGTCCCTGGGGTGCTTGGGGTGCTGGGTGTCCCTGGGGAGCTTGAGGTCCTTGGGGTGCTTGGGGTCCTTGGGGTGCTGGAGATCCCTGGTGTCCCTAGAGTGCTGGGGGTCCTTTGGGTGCTAGGGGTCCCTGGTGTCTCCAGGGTGCTTGGGGGGGTCCCTGGTGTGCCCAGGGTGCTGGGTGTCCCTGGGGAGCTTGAGGTCCCCAGGGTACTTGGGGTCCTTGGGGTGCTGGAGGTCCCTGGTGTCCCCAGGGTGCTTGGTGTCCCCAGGGTGCTTGGGCTCCCCAGGGTGCTCGGGGATCCCTGGTGTCCCCGGTGTCCCCGGGGTGCCGGGGCACCCTTCAGCACCCACCGACTGCCCCGTGGCAGGGCCTTCGCCGAGCGCCTGGCGCAGTTTGGGCACCCGGAGGGCGAGGAGCCGCGGCGCCAAGCCCACGCCACCCTGGACAAGGTGACACGGCTCTGCAACCACGTCCTCACCCAGCGCCTCTTCGAGGACCTCAAGGTGAGGCGGGGGTGGTGCCCCTGGGTGCCGGGCAGGGTGCCCACCCTTGGGTGCTGAGCTGGGGGGAAGCCCGTGGTGGTGGCGCCCATCTGTTGGGTGCTGGGTTGAGGTGAAACGCATGGTGGTGGTGCCACCCTTGGGTGCTGGGTTGAGGTGAAGCTCTTGGTGATGGCACCACCCTTGGGTGCTGAGTTGAGGTGAAACCCATAATGATGGTGCCACCCTTGGGTGCTGAGTTGGGATGAAGCCCCTGGTGGTGGTGCCACCCTTGGGTGCTTGGTTTGAAGTTAAACCCATGATGGTGGTGCCACCCTTGGGTGCTGAGCTGGGCTGAAACCCACAGTGGTGGTGCCACCGTTGGGTGCTGAGTTAAGGTGAAACCCATGGTGATGGTGCCACCGTTGGGTGCTGAGCTGAGGTGAAGCCCACGACGACGGCTCCACCCTTGGGTGCTGGGTTGAGGGGCGAGGCCCCTGGGGGGCGAGGCCGGGGTGTCACCCACTGGGTGCCTGCCCCTCGCCCAGCCCTACTTCAACAAGCTGATGAAGCGCAAGTGGCTGACGAGCTCGGACGCCTTCGACACCATCGTGATGCTCATCACCAGCTTCACCCAGAAGCTGCGCTCGCTGCGCCCCGAGCCCTACCAGGTGGGTGCCACCGCCGGCGCCGGTGGCGGGCTGGGTGCCGGCGGCACCCGTGGGTGCTGATCCCGTGCGTCGCAGGTGCTGGTGAGCGAGATGCACCGGCGGGTGCTCATCGAGTACGTGCGGCCGCTGCTGCAGGCGCGCCTGGTCTGCACCTCGGCCAAAATGCGCGCCCGCGTGGCCGCCCGCCTGGGCGACGAAGCCCGGCAGCTCCGCGAGCTCTTCGGCCGCTTGGTGAGCACCGGGACCCCCCCCCGACGCCCTCGTCCCGGCACCCACGGGTGGCGCCAACCCCAAAAAGCGGTGCTGAGACTGCTGTGCCGGCAGGATTCGGCCTCGCCCTGGTTGGATTCGGTGGTGCCGCGGCTGCGGGAGCTGCTGGTGCTGGAGGACACGGCGGCGCTGCAGATGGAGGTGGGCGTCCTGGTGCGCGACTTCCCCGATGTCCGGTGAGTGGCGGTGCCCCAAGGGGAGGAGGGGGGTGGCAGCGGTCACCGGGAGGGGGTGGCACGGCCACGCTGGACACCCTGACCCCGTGGGGATGGAGCCTGGTGGCACGCGTGTCCCCATGGGGTTGGGAGCATGGTGGCATGCATGTCCCCATGGGGATGGGAGTGGGGTGGCACTTGTGTCCCCATGGGGATAGAAAAGGGTGGCACGTGTGTCCCCATGGGGATGGGAGTGGGGTGGCACGTGTGTCCCCATGGGATAGAAGAAGGGTGGCATGTGTGTCCCCATGGGGATGGGAACATGGTGGCACGTGTGTCCCTATGGGAAAGGGAGCGTGGTGGCATGTGTGTCCCCATGGGGTTGGGAGCGAGGTGGCACGTGTGTCCCCATGGGGATGGGAGCACGGTGGCACATGCATCCCCATGGGATAGAAGAAGGGTGGCACTTGTGTCCCCATGGGATAGAAGAAGGGTGGCATGTGTGTCCCCATGGGGCTGGGAACATGGTGGCACATGTGTCCCTATAGGAAAGGGAGCGTGGTGGCACGTGTGTCCCTATGGGGATGTGAGCATGGTGGCACGTGTGTCCCCACGGGCACAGGAGCGAGGTGGCACGGCCAGGCAGGACGCCACCTCCCCGCAGGGACCGGGGCAGGACGTGGTGTCCCCACGGGTGGCAGGACGCCGCCTCTGTCCTTCCCGGCAGCCCCCGCCCGCTGCCAGTCCCTCCTGGCCGCCCGCCGCCGCCGCGTCCCGCGCCAAGTCCCCTCCCCGGCCCTGGGTCACCCTCGGCCACCCTCGGGGCTGGTGGCACGCGTGGGCTCTGCAGGACGAGGCCGGACACCCCCGGGCGCGGGGCCAAGCTCCGGCGCCTGGCGAGCTTTAAATAGCTCCAGTCAGGCCTTCAACTGGGACCAGTTAGAGCTGGGAAGAGGGCTGGCCCCAGAGCTGGCTGCACGCTCAGCCCGAAACAGGGCACACGCTCACCCCAAAGCGGGGTGCCCCCTGACCCTAAAACAAGGTGCAGTGATCACCCCAAATAGGGGATACTCTCACCCCAAAGCTGGGTGCCCACTCTCCCCAGTCTGGGTGCAATGCTCACGCCAAGCTTGGTGCAGTGCTCACCCCAAATAGGGGGCATTCTCACCCCAAAACAGGGTGCCCACTCACCCCAAAACAAGGTTCAGTGATCAACGCAAACCAGGGTACAAGGCTCACCCCAAAACAGAGTGCCCACTCTCCCCAATCTGGGTGCAATGCTCACGCCAAGCTTGGTTCAGTGCTTGCCCCCAAATAGGGGGGTATTCTCACCCCAAATCTGGGTGCCCACTCACCCCAAAACAAGGTGCAGTGCTCACCCCAAATAGGGAGTATTCTAACCCCAAAGCTGGGTGCCCACTCACCCCAATCTGGGTGCACAATCACCCCAAGTTGGGTGCCTAATCACCCCAATCTGGGTGCCCACTCACCCCAACTGGGTGCCCACTCACCCCAAAACAGGGTGCCCACTCGCTCCAATCTGGGTGCCCACTCACCCCAAAGCTGGGTGCCCACTCACCCCAAAACAGGGTGCCCACTCACCCCACACCCAACCCCCTGCTCCCCCCAAACCCCACACCCCCTCTCTCACCACCCTCCCCTCGTTCCCGCAGGAGGAAGCACGTGGCGGCGGTGCTGGACGTGCGGGGGCTGCGGAGCCAGGCGGCGCGCCAGGAGATCCTCGGGGTGGTGAAGGACCTGGAGCAGGGCGAGGGCGAGCCGGGGCTGCCCCGGGAGCGCGCCTTCTTCTCCGAGCTGGCCGTGACGCGCGAGGCGCGCTGCCTCCCCTTCGACCTGCAGCGCCTGGCGCGCCTCTCCCGCCTCCGCCTGCGGCGCCCGCACCCCGAGCGCCCGGCCGAGGCGCGCCTGTGACCCCGCTGTGGGGCGCTGCGCCCCGAAACCGGGCGCGAGGCGGTGCGCCGCGGCTGGGCGCACGCTCACCTCGAAGCTGGGTGCAACGCTGTGCTCCGGAGATGGGTGCGCGCTCACCCCAGGCCTGGGTGCAAGGTTGCGCCCCAAAGCTGGATGCAACACTACACCCCAAAGCTGGGCGCATGCTAACCCCGAAGCTGGGTGTAATGCTGCATCCAAAGCTGGGTGCAGTGCTGTACCCCAAAACTGGGTGCACGCTCACCCCTAGCTTGGTGCAGTGCTGCACCCAAAACTGAGTGCAGTGTTGCACCCCAAAGCTGGGTGCACGCTCACCCCAAATCTGGGTGTAATGCTGCATCCAAAGCTGGGTTCAGTGCTGGATGCAACACTACACCCCAAAACTGGGCGCATGCTCACCCCAAAGCTGGGTGCATGCTCACCCCGAATCTGGGTGCATGCTCACCCCGAATCTGGGTGTAATGCTGCATCCAAAGCTGGGTGCAACGTTGCACCCCAAAGCTGGGAGCAATGCTGTGCCCCAGACCTGGGTGCAATCTTGCGCCCCAAAGCTGGATGCAACACTACACCCCAAAGTTGGGTGCAATGCTGCATCCAAAGCTGGGTGCATGCTCACCCCAAAGCTGGGTGCACGCTCACCCCTAGCTTGGTGCAGTGCTGCACCCAAAACTGAGTGCAAGGTTGCACCCCAAAGCTGGATGCAACACTACACCCCAAAACTGGGTGCATGCTCACCCGGAATCTGGGTGTAATGCTGCATCCAAAGCTGGTTGCAAGGTTGCACCCCAAAACTGGATACAACACTACACCCCAAAGCTGGATGCACACTCACCCCAAAACTGGGTGCACACACCCCAAATCTGGGTGCCTCTCTGTACTGCAGAGCCGGCTGCATTGCTGCACCCCAAACCTGGCGGTGTTGCAGCGCCCTAAGGCCGGGTGAGCGCAGCACCCCAAAAAAACTGGGTGCACCCTAAGGCTGGGTGAGCGCCGCACCCCAAAACCGGGTGCGTTGCTGTGCAGGGCTCACTCTGGGCACTGCGGGACCCCTGTAGAAAAAGCCATAAAAGCTGTAATTTAAGGCCAGCCCCCGCTCTGCTCTCGCTCTGGGGTCCTCGCACGTGGCACAAACGGGGACAGGGGACGCGGGGACCCCCACCTGTGGTGTACGGGGAGGGGGGCACCTCATGCACAGGGCTGGGGCCACGTGTGAGGCCGCGTCCCCGTGCGCCGCCACCGCAGGGGTGGGGAGGAAGGAAGCGCCGCGTGTCCCTCGTGTCCCTCGTGTCCCTCGCCGGGAAGCCGGGAAGCCACCGCAAGGGCAGGGAGGGAGAAGGAGGAGGAGGAGAGGGGGGGGGGACACCGCTTCCCGGCACCGCGGCCTCGTCCTGCGGTGACGGGGACCCCAGTGTGGCTTGGGGACAACCCAAGGAGCGGTGGCCGAAGCCAGCGGGGTGGCTGGAAATGGATGAGGGGGGGGGGGGGGGACGTGGGACACCGAGGGCTTGGGGTCACCTTGGCCTTGCTCCATCCAACCCCACCCTGACCTGGCGCTGGCGCCCGGATCCGGCGCCTCTTGGGGACACCCTGTCCCCCCCCCCGGCGGTGCCAAGGGGACGGCCACCTCTGCCCTCTGTCCCCCGCTGTCCCCTGAGCACCCAGCACCAGCTCATTGGGGCTCCGTGCCCTGCTTTGGGGGTGCCACCCATGGGGCCACCACCCCTGTCCCCTTCTTTGTGTGTGTCCCCCCCACCCCCTCGCCGGGTCCTGCGTGGCGCCGTGGCAAAAAATAGGCGAGTGCCGGATCCGGCCAGGAAGGAGCAAGGGCTAAAAATAAGCGGCCCCGGCAAGGCCCCGGTGGGAGCGGGGCCAGGGCCACCGTCCCGGTGCCGTGGGAAGGGGCCGGTGGCGGCGGGGACGGAAGCGGCAGCGCCGGGGCTGCGGGAAGGGCAGGGGGGGACCGGGGGGAGCGGGGATAAAGGGGGTGGCACGGGGAAAAAGGGGGTGGCATGGGGTGGCGTGGGGGTGGCACGGGGTGGTGTGGGTGTGGCACGGGGTGGCGTGGCGAGGGGACGGCGGTGGCACCGAGTGGGGGCACAAGAAGTGAGGGATGGGGGGTGGGGGGCACGGGGGTGCCACCATGGGGGGGCAGGGATGTGGCGTTTTGGGGACACACGGGGCTGGGGGTGTCACCATATGGGGACAGGGATGTCACCACGTGGGGACACATGGGGACAGGGATGTCACCATATGGGGGCAGGGATGTGGCGTTTTGGGGACATGTGGGGCTGGGGGTGTCACAGTATGGGGACAGGGATGTCACCACGTGGGGACACACTGGGTATGTCACCATATGGGGACAGGGATGTCACTGTGCCTAAACACAAGAGGACAGGGATGGCACCATGCGGGGACACATAGTGATGGGGATGTCACCATGCAGGGACACAAGGGGACAAGGATGTCACCATGCCCAAACACAAGAGGACAGGGATGTCACCATAATGGGACACAATGGGACAGGGATGTCACCATGTGGGGACAAAGATGTGACTTTGTGGGGACACACAGGGCTAGGGATGTCACCGTATGGGGACAGGGATGTCACTGTGCCTAAACACATGGGGACAGGGGTGTCACCACATGGGGACACATGGGGATGGGGATGTCACCATGCCCAAACACAAGAGGACAGGGATGTCACCACGCAGGGGACAGGGATGTCACCATGCAGGGACACACAGGGACACGGATGTCACCATGTGGGGACAGGGCTGTGACCCCAAGGGGACCCTTGGTGCCGTCTCCTGCCTCCAGCAGCACCCCCCAGGGACAGAAGCGCCCGGCGGTGCCACAGCCCCCCCAGGTCCCCAAGGGGGGGACGCGGCGCAGGGTGTGTCCCGCGTGTCCTGCGTGTCCTGGCGTGTCCTGGCGTGTCCTGGCGTGTCCATGGCGTGTCCCTGGCGTGTCCCTCGTGCCAGCCCGGCGTGAATCACCGCGCTCCTGACGTCAAGGCCGGGTGCGGAGGAAAGCGGCGGCAGGAAACCCCCGGGGGGGGGACACAGGGGGCAGCGGGGCCGGGGGGGGGGCGGAGGAAGGGGTAAGGGGGTACAGCAAAGGGTGGGGGTGCGGGGACGCCCACCAGCGGTGGGGTGGGGGCAGCCCCCCCAGTGGTGGGGGTGGGGGTCGGGAGGGGCTGGCTGCTGCTCTTCGTCCCAAAGTGGGCAGGGAGCCCCCCCCCAAATTGGGCAGGAGCCCCCCAAACTGGGCAGGAGCCCCCCAAACTGGGCGGGACCATCCCAAACTGGGCACTGGCTGCATCCAAACTGGGCAGGAGCCCCTAAAACTGGGCAGGGACCCCTAAAACTGGGCAAGAGGCCCCTGGACTGGGCAGGACCCTCCCAAACTGGGCATTGACCCCCTCCAAATTGGGCAAGGACCCCTAAAACTGGGTAGGAGCCTCCCAGACTGGGCAGGACCCCTCCCCAGACTGGGCATTGCTGCCCCCCAAACTGGGCAGAACCCCTCCAAACTGGGCAGGGACCCCTGAAACTGGGCAGGAGCCTCTCAAACTGGGAATTGACCCCCTCTAAACTGGGCAGGGATCCCTGAAACTGGGCAGAAGCCTCCCAAACTGGGCAGGGACCCCTGAAACTGGGCAGGAGCCTCCCAAACTGGGCATTGACCCCCTCCAAACTGGGCAGGGACCTCCCAAACTGGTCAGGAGCCCCCCAGACTGGGCAGAACTCCCCAAACTGGGCATTGACTCCCTCTAAAATGGGCAGGACCCCCCCAGACTGGGCATTGACCCCCTCCAAACTGGGCAGAGCCCCCCCAGACTGGGCATTGACCTTCTCCAAACTGGGCAGGACCCCCCCAAACTGGGCAGGGACCTCTAAAACTGAGCAGAGCCCCCCCAAACTGGGCATTGGCCGCTTCCAAACTGGGCAGGACCCCCCCACACTGGGCAGGACTCCCCAAACTGGGCATTGACCCCCCTCCAAACTGGGCAGGGACCCCTGAAACTGGGCAGGACCCCCCCAGACTGGGTATTGATCCCCCTCCAAACTGGGCAGAACCATCCCAAACTGGGCATTGACCTCCTCCAAACTGGGCAGGGACCCCTGAAACTGGGCGGGACCCCCCCCCCAAACTGGGACTCGCCCCCCCCATACTGGGCAGACGCCCCCAGCCTCTTGGCACCGTCGCCCCCTGGCGGCCGCTCGTGGGGCTGCAGGCGCAGAGCGGCCCCATGGAGCCTGTCCCAGGTCCCAGTGTCCCCATTAACCCCATTAATCCCATTAACCCCATTAACCCCCGTCCCCCTGCCCCCAGGAACTCCCTCTCCCCCTGGATCCCTGTCCTCTGGTCCCATTGTCCCTATATCTCCACTGACCCCCGTCCCCATGCCCTATAGTTCCCATATCTCCAGTATCTCCCTGTCCCCCAGATCCCATTGTCCCTATCGACCCCTGTCCTCACGGACCACCCGCCCTACAGCCTCTCTGTCCACTGGTCCCATTAATCCCTGTCCCCATTAAACCCTGTCCCTAATGGTCTCAGAAACTCCCTCATCTCCCTGTCCCCATGGACTCCCTGCCCTATAACCTCCACATCCCCTTATCCCCATATCCCCTTTGCCATATAGCCTCCAGAAACTCCCTATCCCCAGGTCCCGTTGTCCCTATGTCCCCCTTATCCCTGTCCCCAATTCCCATTGTTCTTATATAAAAACATGGGATAGAAACCCCCTGCCCTAAAGCCACCACGTCCCCAGAAGCTCCCTGTCCCCAGGTCCCCTTGTCCCCACTGATCCCTGTCCCTAATTCCCATTGTTCTTATATAAAAATATAGGATATCAACCCCCCATCCTATAGATTCCGTGTCCCTTATGTCTCCAACTATCCCTGTCCCCTTGTTTTTATGGTCCCATGGATCTCCAGCCCCATAAACTCCCTGTCCTATAGCCTCCAAGTCCCCAGATCCCATTGTTTTTTTTTAATAAAAATATGGGATCTAAACCCCATAGATCTCCAGCCCCATGAACCCTATAGCCTCCGTGTCCCCAGATCCCATCATTTTTTTTAATAAAAATACAGGATCTAAACCCCACTGATCCCTAGCCCTACAGACTCCCTATCCTACAGCCTCCACATCCCCAGATCCCATTGGATTTTTAATAAAAATATGGGATCTAAACCCCACAGATCTCCAGCCCCATAAACCCTGTCCTATAGCCTCCAAGTTCCCAGATCCCATTGGTTTTATATAAAAATATGGGATCTAAACCCCACGGATCTCCAGCCCCATAAACCCCATCCTATAGCCTCCAAGTTCCCAGATCCCATTGGTTTTATATAAAAAGATGGGATCTAAACCCCACAGATCTCCAGCCCCATAAACCCTGTCCTATAGCCTCCGTGTCCCCATTTTTTTTTTTTTTTTTTTATAAAAATCCCTTTGGTTTTTTAATAAGAAATCCCCAAATCCCATTGTTTTTTTTTTTAATAAAAATATGGGATCTAAACCCCACTGATCCCTAGCCCCACAGACTCCCTATTCCTAAAAAATTCCCTGTCCCACCTCCCCCTGCCCTACACCTCCTTGCACCCATCCCCTCCCCATTTGCCCCATGGACCCCGGTTCCCCTGGAGGGTCCCCCCTGGAGGGGTCCGGGGGGGGGTGTAAGGTGACCCCTCACCCTTCCCACCCCACACCTCAGAGACCCCAAAACCCCCCCAGAAAAGAAAAAAAAAAAGGAAGAATCGGGGCCGATCCGAAGCTGCTTTATTGGCCACGTTGCGGATGGGGCGAGCGCGGACAACGAGGGGGGGGGGCGCAGAGGGGTAAAGGGTTGGAGAGGGGGGGCGCGGAGGGGACCGAGCCCGTAACAGAGTCACAAAATACAGCACAGGCAATAATAATAATAATAATAAAAAATTAAACATCTCCCGGAGAGGGGGGAGGGAGGCAGCCCCTTTTTTCCCCACCCACCCCCCCCCGCAACAAAAATATATATATATATAATATTGAGAGAGAACAGAGTCAACGCTGGCGAAGCTTGGTCACTGAGAAGGGGACGGCGCAGGGCAGGGGACACCGGGGCCACCAAGGTGGGGGGGGTGGCCCCGTGGGGTGGGGGGACAGAGCCGTTCACAGTGAGGCAGGGGTCGGAATGGGGGGGGGACAAGCAGGGTGGGAGCCCCCCCCGGTGCCAGCTGGGCGCTGGAGGTGCCACCTGGAGCCCCAGCATCAGCGGTGGAGCCAAAACCGTGGGCACCCAAGGGTGGGGACGCCGCAAGGAGACACCCCCCCCCCCCGGGGTAACGGGGATGGGGCAGGGGGAGCTCCAGGGGGGGGGACGGAGACGGTGCATGAGCCCCCTAGGGTGGCGGGGACGGGGCACGGCCACCTGAGAGGTGCCACGGGGGCACCCAAGGGTGGTGGAGGCGCGGCAGGGTCACCGCCGGGGTGACAGAAGGGACAGCAAGGTGACAAAAAAGACGCCGCGGGGTTCTCAGAGAGGGCATCTCGGGGCCAAGGAGATGCTGAATGAACCCCCCCCACCCCCCCTAAGGGATGGGGTCACCTCCAGGGTGACAGAGGGACCTTCCAGGGCAGTGGCGACGGGGCACGGACGTCCCCAAAAAAGCGAGGGAGGCGCAAAGTGACACCCCCCCTACCCCCCCACCGGGCACGCACACCTTGAAGGTGACAAAAATGCCACCGGGACCTTCCCGGGGTGGTGGCGAGGGGGCACGGACCCCTCCAAAAAAATAATAAAAATAAAAAATAATAATAAAAAAAAGTCAACGGAGGTGCTCGGTGACACCCCAGGGGACGGTGGCGATGGGACAGAGACACCTTGAAGGTGACGGAGGCACCCAAGGGACCCCCCCAGGGTGGGGGGTGACGGGGCAGGGACACCCCCAAAGTGCTGGAGGCGCTGCGTGAAGCCCCCATGGGACAGCGGGGACATCTCCAAGGTGGCAGAGGTGCCACAGGGACCCCCCCGGGGTGGTGGCAGTGGGGACATGGGCACCCCCAGAGCGCTGGAGGTGCTGCGCGAAGCCCCCCCCTGTGTGAAGGGGATGGGGCGCGGGCGGTGGGGACACCGCAGGACCCAAAAAAAGTCAGGGCGAGGGGGCACCGCCACCCCAAAAAAGAATAAAAAATGGGCTCAACCACATCCAAAAAGGGAAAAAAAAAAATAAAAGAAGGGCTAAACCCCAAAACCACCAAAAATTAAAAAAAAAGAAAAAAAAAATAAAAAAGGAAAAAAGAAAAAAATGAAAGAAAAAGGAAAAAAGAAAAAAGAGAGAAAAAAAAGGAAAAAAAAAAGAGAGAAAAAAAGGAAAAAAAAATGAGGAAAAAAAGGAAAAAAAAAGGAAAAAATGAAAAAAATGAAAAAGAAAAAAAGGAAAAAAAAATGAAAGAAAAAAAGGAAAAAAAAGAAAAAAAGGAAAAAATGAAGAAAAAAGAAAAGGAAAAAAATTAAAAAAAAAGGAAAAAAGAAAAAAGTGAAAAAAAAATGAAAAAGAAAAAAATGAAAAACAAAAAGAAAAAAATAAGAAAAAAAAATGAAAAAACACCACCTGGGGTGCGCGTGGGGAGGGGAGGTGCCCGATTAAATTCGTGGGGGTTTTCTATTTATTTTTTTTTTGGGGGGGGGGCCCCGTTCACAACGCGAGGAGCGAGGGAGAATTCAAGGAGTCCGAGGACTGGTCGCTGCTGCTGCTCCGCTGATGCGAGGCTCCGCAGGTGGCTCCCTCTGGGTAGGTGAACACAAACGAAGACGTATAGGAGGGGTTAGGTGGCACCGGGGGGGGGGCCCCCGGCGCGAAGCAGCAGCTGGGGAAGGGGCCCTGGGGACCCGGCTGGAACGGGAAGGCGACGGGCCCCGGCGGCTCCTCTTTGCCCAGGGTGCTCACCTCGGCGGGGCCGGCACCCAAGGGTCCGGCGTCCTCGAAGGGGAGCTTGCAGGCGGGCGCGTGGGCCACCAGGACGAACTCCAGGCGCTCCTTCTCCTTCTGCAGCTCGGCGATCTCCGACTCCAGCTCGGCTTTCTCCTCCTCCAGCTGGTCGGTCTCCTGGGGGGGGGGACAAGGGAGAGGGTGAGGGACAAGTAGGGACACCCAGGGACACCAAGGGACGCCCAGGGACGCCGGTGGCACCGCCGCGGTGGCATCGGAGCTCTCCCCGCTGCTGTTTTGGGGATGGAGGTGGCACCTCCAGCATCACCCCCCCGGGGGTGTGCGGCCCCCTCCGATGTCCCCCCCCATCCTGGGGACAGCGCTGTCCCCTCTCCGATGTCCCCCTCATGTCCTTCTCCGATGTCCCCAACTCCTGGGGACACTGTTGTCCCCCTCCGATGTCCCCTCGCTTCTAGGGACGATGCTGTCCCCTCCCTGATGTCCCCTTCACACCTTTCACAGGGGTGTCCCCAGCTCCTGGGGACAGCATTGTCCCCCTCTGATGTCCCCCTCATGTCCTTCTCCGATGTCCCCAACTCCTGGGGACAGCATTGTCCCCCTCATGTCCCTCACTGATGTCCCCCTGCTCCTGGGGACAGCCCCATCCCCTCCCTGATGTCCCCTTCACACCTTTCACAGCGGTGTCCCCAGCTCCTGGGGACAGAGTTGTCCCCTTCCTTTGTCCCCATCAGCTCTCCCTGGTGTCCCCTGCTCCTGGGGACAGCACTGTCCTCCTCCAGTGTCCCTCTGCCATCTCTCCCTGGTGTCCCCAAGTCCTGGGGACACCACTGTCCCCCTCTGATGTCCCCCCTCTCATGGGGACAGGGGCCACCTCCTCCTCCAGCACCCCCAGCCACCCACTTGTCCCTCATCTTGGGGACAGCCTTGTCCCCCTCCAGCATCTCCGGGTGCCACCCTCCTGCGTCCCCTACTCTTGAGGACATCTTTGTCCCCTGCTCCTGGGGATGGCATTGTCCCCGTGCCACCTCCCCCATCGATGTCCCCAGCTGCTGGGGGTGGCAGCACTCCCCTGCAATGTCCCTGGGTCGGTGTCTCCTGCTTTTGGGGACACTGTCACCCCCTCCCTGGGCATCCCAAGTATCACATCTCCCCTCTGATGTCCCCTTTTGGGGTCACTGTCCCCCTCCTCCAGGTGTCCCCAGCTCCTGGGATCACCACTGTCCCCTCTGCCATTCCCAGGTCCCCTTCTTTGATGTCCCCAATTGTTGGGGACACATTGTCCCCCCTCCAACATCCTTGGACATCCATCTGTCCCCTCTGATGTCCCCAACTCCTGGGGACAGTGCCACCCATCTCCTGTGTCCCTGTAGGACACCTGTACCTGGAAGGACCAATGTCCCTAACCCCTGGGGACAGTGCCACCCCCCTCGATGTGCCCAGCTCCCAGGGACATCATCGGCCCATGGTGGCGTCCCCCAGCCTTGGGGACACCACTGTCCCCAACCAACATCCCCAGCTCCCTGGGACATGCACCTGTAGGTGTCCATCTGTCCCTCCAACAGGTCCTGGGGACATCATTGTCCCCATGTCCTGAGGACATCATTGTCCCCATCTGGTGCCCACAGCCCCATAAATGTCCCTGTGATGTCCCCAGCATCATGACACCGTTGTCACCATCAAGTATCCCCAGCACCCACACTCCTACAAGTCCCTGTCACCCTCTCCAGCGTGCCCTGGGGACATCGCTGTCCCCTCCCAGCGTCCTGAGGACATCACTGTCCCCACGGGACATCCTCAGCATCTGCACTTTTTGGCACAACTCTGTCCCCACATAGTGTCCCCAGACCCCTCAGCCTTCAGCATCGAGTCCCCTGAGATGTCCCCAGATATTGGGGACACCTCTGTCCCTACTGCCACCATCAGCTCTGTCCCCAGGCCCAACAACTTTCACCATCAAGTCCCCCATGATGTCCCCAGCTGTTGGGGACACCACTGTCTCCACTGCCACTATCAACTCTGTCCCCACATGATGTCCCCAGACCCCTCATCCTTCAGCATCGCGTCCCTCTGAGATGTCCCCAGCTGTCAGGGACACTGCTGTCCCCATATAACATCCCCAGGTCCCTCACCCTCCAGCATTGAGTCCCCCTGAGATGTCCCCACATATTGGGGACACCACTGTCTCCACTGCCACCATCAGCTCAGTCCCCAGGTCCCTCAACCTTCAGCATCAAGTCCCCCAAGATGTCCCCAGATACTGGGGACACCGCTATCCCCACTGCCACCAGCAGCTCTGTCCCCAGGCCCAACAACTTTCACCATCAAGTCCCCCTGAGATGTCCCCAGATATTGGGGACACCGCTGTCTCCACTGCCACCATCAACTCTGTCCCCACATAACGTCCCCAGACCCCTCATCCTTCAGCACCAAGCCCCTCTGAGATGTCCCCAGCTGTTGGGGACACCGCTGTCCCCACTGCCACCAGTAGCTCTGTGTCCTCAGGCCCCTCACCCTTCACTATCGAGTCCCCCGAGATGTCCCCAGATATTGGGGACACCGCTGTCCCCATATAACATCGCCAGAACCCTCACCCTTCACCATCACGTCCCCCTGCAATGTCCCCAGCTGTCAGGGACACCTCCACCTCCCCCACCACCCCACCCTGGTGGCCATGCCCACCCTTTTTGGACACCCCCAACCTCGGGGGACCCCGATGTCCCCTCGTGTCCCTCTCGTGCCACTCACCGCCTGCAGCCGGTCCGTCAGCTCCCGGCGCCGGTTGCGGCACTTGGCGGCCGCCAACTTGTTCCTCTCCCTCCTCACGCGGCGCTTCTCCTCCTCCTCTGGGGTCAACTGCGAGGGGACAGGGCCATCAGCGAGGTGCCACCACCGTGTCACCCCCCCATCATCCATCCCACCACCCCCTGAGCCCCCCCAAGGGTTGGGGACCTTTTTGGGGACTCACCGTTTCCTCGCGGCTCCGCCGGGGCCGGGCGCGAGCGGGACGCGCCGGGGGGGCTGAAGGGAAGCCCCCCATGCCCGGTGCGGAGTAGCTGGGTCCCGGCAGGTCATAAGGGTCCACGGGGGCGGTGGGGGGGGGAGGATGAGCCATGGGCCCCCCCGGGGGCTGCGACTGGGCCACCGAGGAGATGAGGGTGGGCTGCACCAGCCACTGCAGGTCCTGGCTCGTGGTGATGGCCGTCACCGTGGGCACGAAGGAGCCGGGCATGTCCCCCAGGCCGCTGCACTCCTGTGGAGAAGGACACGGTCAGGGTGCTGCAGAAACACCCCCGGAGCACCCATGGGTGCCCACCCCCTTCCCCTGTTTCTGCAGGACACCAGCAGGTGGGAGCAAGGCTCGTGGCGATGCGTGCCACCTCGCCGGCACCAGCGCGTGCCTCGTGCACCCTGCGGGCACCAACGTGCACGGAGCCTCCAGCACCTGTGCACGGAGCTCTCAGCCTGCTGGCACCAACGTGCAAGACCTTGCACCCCAGCACCCATGCACAGACACACAGACCCCTTGAAATGTGCATGTTGGTGCAAGGGATGTTGTGCACAAGTCCCTCGTGCACGGAGCCTCCAGCACCCATGCACCGAGACCTTGCTCCTCTGGCACCAACGTGCAAGATCTTGTGGCCCAGCACCATGCACAGACACCTTGCAATGTGCACATTGATGCAAGGGATGTTGTGCACAAGTCCCTAGTGCATGGAGCCTCCAGCACCAATGCACTGTGCTCTCATCCTGCTGGCACCAATGTGCAAGACCTTGCACCCCAGCACCCATGCAAAGACACCTTGCAATGTGCTTGACCTCCCTTGCACCAACGTGCACAAGTCCCTTGTGCACAGAGCTTCCAGCACCCATGCACAGAGACCTCGCTCCTCCGACACCAATATGCAAGACCTTGCACCCCAGCACCTGTGCACAGAGACCTTGCAACGTGTGCACAACATCCCTTGCACTAATGTACAAGTCCCTTGTGCATGGAGCCTCCAGCACCCACGCACAGAAACCTCACTCCTCTGGCATCAATAGTGCAAGACCTTGCAGCCTAGCACCCATGCAGAGACCTTGCAACGTGCTTGACCTCCCTTGCACCAATGTGCACAAGTCCCTTGTGCACAGAGCCTCCAGCACCCATGCACAGAGACCTTGCTCCTCTGGCACCAACGTGCAAGACCCTGCACCCCAGCAGCCATGCACAGACCCCTTGTAGCATGCACATTGGTGCAAGGGATGTTGTGCACAAGTCCCTAGTGCATGGAGCCTCCAGCACCCATGCACGGAGCTCTCATCCTGCTGGCACCAACGTGCAAGACCTTGCACCCCAGCACCCATGCAAAGACACCTTGCAATGTGCTCGACCTCCCTTGCACCAACGTGCACAAGTCCCTTGTGCACAGAGCTTCCAGCACCCATGCACAGAGACCTCACTGCTCTGGCACCAATGTGCAAGACCCCGCACCCCAGCAGCCATGCACAGACCCCTTGTAGCATGCACATTGGTGCAAGGGATGTTGTGCACAAGTCCCTAGTGCATGGAGCCTCCAGCACCCATGCACGGAGCTCTCACCCTGCTGGCACCAACGTGCAAGACCTTGCACCCCAGCACCCCTGTACAGAGACCTTGCAATGCACTGCCCCCCCACCCCCCCAAATTGCACTGGGGGGGGAAACAACCATGTGCCTGCTGCACCCCAGTTGCACAAGGAAATTGGGGGGGGGGGCAAATTGTGAATTGTGCACTGTGTTCCCCCCCCCATACATACATTGAATTGAGACAAATAAATTTTGGGGTTGCAGCACTCCCTCAACACCCCCAAAGGGTTAAACTCCTATGGGGGGAGCAGCACTCCCCCCAAAACCACCAAGGGGTAATTTTTTTTTTTTGGGGGGGGGAGGAAGGGGGGGGCACACACACCCCTAACACCCTTAAGGGTTAATTTTTTGGAATGGGGGGCTTATTTATTTTTTTGGGGGGGTTCCCCCTACACTCAAAGCTTAGTGTAGTTTTTTTTTTTTTTTTTTTTTTTTTGGGGGGGGGTGTTTAACTCCCCCAAGGGTTAAATTTACTTTGGGGGGGGTGCAATGTTCCCCCACCCCTTAAATATTTTGGGTGCATTACCCCAAGGGTTAATTTTTTTTTTTTTTTGGGGGGGTGCAATACTCCCCAAATCCTTAAATATTTTGGGGGCGCTCTCCCAAGGGTTAAATTTTGGAGGGGGTGTGCAACGCTCCCCCCCCACCCCTTAAATATTTTGGGGGCACTCCCCCAAGGGTTAAATTTAATTTTTTTGGGGGGTGCAATACTCCCCAAACCCTTAATGATTTGGGGGGCGCTCTCCCAAGGGTTAAATTTATTTTGGGGGGGGGGGGTGCAATGCTCCCCCACCCCCACCCCTTAAATATTTTGGGTGCATTACCCCAAGGGTTAATTTTTTTTTGGGGGGGTGCAATACTCCCCAAATCCTTAAATATTTTGGGGGCGCTCTCCCAAGGGTTAAATTTATTTTTTTAGGGGGTGCAACGCTCCCCAAAACCTTACGCATTTTGAGGGCTCTCCCCAAACATTAAATTCCGGGGGCCGCTCCCCAACCCTGACCCCCCCCCCCAAAATAAAAATAACCCCAAAGCACCCAGCTGGGAAGGAGGGGGCGGGAGGGTGGGCGTGGCCAGGAGGGTGGGCGGGGCCATCCGCCCGTCTCCTAGCAACGGGAGGGGGTGGGGGGGGGCTCCGCGTTCCAAAATAACCCGGCGCGCGCGCGCGCTCTCCCGCGCCGCGTCATCACGGAGGGTTCCAGCGCGTCACGCGTTTACGCACGACCCCGCCCCCCGGCCCCGCCGCCGCCGCCGCCCCCCGGGCTCTCGCTCTCACCTGCGCGGCCGCCGCCGCCGCCGGGCTACCGAAGGAGTCCACCGAGGAAAGGTACTGAGACTCCGCCGAGGGCGAGGAGCTGCACCGGGAGCCCGAGTCGTAGTCACCGGGGAACCCCTGGTACATGGCCCCGGGGGCGCGGGGGCCGCGCCGCCACGCCAAGGCTGCGCCCGGGCCGGGGGAAGGGTCAAGCCACCGGCATCGCCGCCGGGTCCCGCTGCTGGAGCCGCCTCGCCGGGCCGAGGGGCCGGTAAGGTCCGCGCTGCCGCCGTGCAAAGTCCCGGTTCGCCGCCCCGGAGCTCGAGCACCCCGCCGGGGCGAGCCGCCGCCGCCGCCGTTCCGGGCTCCGGTACGAGCCCCGCTCCGCCGTTAAACCCCGCGAGGCGCCGTCCCGGTTGCCGTTCTCAAGCCCCGCTGCATCCGTGCCGGTGCTGCAAAGTCCCGGTTCGCCGCTGCCGGTCCCGGTCCGGGCTCCGCTGCGCTCCGCCGCCTCTCAGTCCCGTTGGAGCCCGTCCCCAAGCTCCTCTCCGGCGGCTCCGAGTCCCGGTACCGCTGCTACGAGCCCCCGTGCATCCGTGCCAGGCGCCGGTCCGGCGGTGCTAAGTCCCCGCTCGCGGTTCGGTTCCCCGGTGTCCTCCGCACGTTCTTTATGAATGAACCCCTCTCCGCCGCGCGGCCGCTTTATACGGCGGCGCCCCGCCCCCTTGCTGACGTCACGGCCGCCGCCGCGGACCCCCCGAGCCCCCCTCGGAGCCCCTCCGGTGCCGGTGCCGGTGCCGCCGCCGCTTCTGCGGCCCCGCCGCTGCCGCCGCCGTTAAGAGGCGCCGAGGAGGAGGGCGGGGAGCGGGGGGCATCCCTCGCCCCGCCCC
Source organism: Aythya baeri (assembly GCA_026413565.1). Classification (NCBI taxonomy): domain Eukaryota; kingdom Metazoa; phylum Chordata; class Aves; order Anseriformes; family Anatidae; genus Aythya; species Aythya baeri. Next base: position 649,399 of record JAKRSJ010000070.1, on the reverse strand, counting down.
GCCGGAGTTCCTGTGACGCAATTAGCCATATATGGGCTTCTCTCGGAGTGTTTGTTTGGTATCCTAGCAATGACGTCACAGGGAATCCCTTCGCCGCCGCCGCCGCCGCCGCCGCCGCGGCAATGCGCGTATTAATAGAAACGGGAGCCGCGCTTCTAGAAACGGCCCGAACCGTCCGGGACCACGGCCCCGCACCCCCCGGTAACCCACCCTTACCCCCCCGGTGCCCCCTCCCCATTAACGCCCCCCCGGTACCACCTCCCCATCCCCCGGTAACCCCCTCCCGGTGATCCCCTCCCCCCCCGACCCTTTCCCGTGCCCCCTCCCTTGCTGACCCCCCCGCAAACCCGGTGACCCCCCCACACCCCCTCACCCCCGGTGCTCCGCCCCCCCCGTGACGTCCTCCCGTAACCCCGCCCCCAAGCCGGGAATTCCCCCCCCAGCCCCGCCACGCACGTGCCCAGAGCACCGGCCCGGGGGGGTGTTCCCGTTCCCCGCCCCCGTTACCGGGGACACCCCCTCCCCCTCCCCACCCCCCCGTTACCGAGACGTTACCGGGAGCGGGCTGCAGAGCTCCGGGGTGCTCCTGGGACCGGGGGGATCGGACCCCCCCGCCTCCCATCGGGGTGCTACCGGGACCGGGCTGCAGAGCACCGGGACGTGCCGGGACCGGGACACCGGGAACCCCCTGTAAGTGATACCGAGACCCGGCAGTGAGTCACCGGGGGGTGGGGGGGGCTGGTCCCGGTACCGCGACAACTCTATTTGCCCCCCCCGAGGCGTTACCGGGACCTGGCTGCAGACCACCGGGTGCTCTCGGTACCGGGACAATAGGGAGAGCTCTCGATGGGGTGCAACCGGGACCGGGTTGCAAAGCCCCCGGGGTTTTTTTTTGGGGCGGGGGGCACCGGAGGTTCCCAGTATGGGGGTGTCGGGAACCAGACTCTCGGGGGATGATCCCGGGGAGCCGGGGAGGGGGAGGCAGATCCCGGAGGATGACAGGGACACGGGGTGCAGCCCCCCTCCCGGGGCAGGATCTCCCGGGGATTAACCGGCTGCCGCCCCCGCCGTGCCCATCCCGGGCTCGGGGGCCACCCCCGAGGGGGCTCCCGACCGGTGGCTCGGTCCCGGGTGGCACGGCTGGGGGCTCTGATGTCACCCGTGGGAGCCCGCGCCCGGCGCTGAGTCACGGCGGGGCCACCCCGCGCCCGGCCGGCCCGCGGGGCCGTTCCCACGCCTTCCCATTCATTCATTCATTCATTCATTCATTCATTCATTCATTCATTCATTCATTCATTCACTCCCTGCCCCCGGGGTGCCCCCAGCCCCACTGCTCCTGGCTCCGGCCGGCCCCGCTGCTGGTGCTCCCCGGTGCTCCCGGTACCGGCTGCTCCCTGTCCCGGTGCCTTCAGGCCCGGTTGCCCCCGGCTGTCCTGGCCCCGGTGACTCCGTCCTGGTGCCTGCAGAGCCGGTGGCCCCCTCTGCACGATCCTGGTGGCTCTGGTCACCTTGTCCCCGTCCCTCCTAGCTCCCGGTGCACCCGATCCCGGTGCCTGCAGGGCTGCTTGTCCCGGGCTGTCCCGGTTGTCCCGGGCTGTCCCGGTTGTCCCGGGCTGTCCCGGTCCCGGTGCCTGCAGGGCCAATTGTCCCGGACTTGCCTGGTCCCAGTGCCTGCTGTCCCGATCCCCCCGGGCTGTCCCAGTTCCCCCGGGCTGTCCCGGTGCCCACAGGCCCGGTCCCCGTGGAGCCATCCCGGTCCCGGTAGGCCCAGTTCCCCCGGGCTGTCCCAGTCCCGGGGCTGCAGGCCCGGTTCTCCCAGGCTGTCCTGGTCCCGGTGCCACTATCCCGGTCCTGGTTATCCCGGTCCCGGTTGTCCTGGTTCCCCCAGGCTGTCCCGGTCCCGGTGCTGCTATCCCGGTCCCGGTTGGCCCTGTCCCGGTTGGCCCGGTCCCGGTTGGCCTGGTCCCAGTGGGCCCGGTTCCCCCAGGCTGTCCCAGTATCCCGGTCCCGGTGGGCCCTGTCCCGGTTTTCCCGGTCCCGGTATCCCAGTCCCGGTTGTCCCGGTTCCCCCGGGCTGTCCCGGTCCCGGTGGGCCCGGTTCCCCCAGCCTGTCCCGGGCTGTCCCGGTGGGCCCTGTTCCGGTGTGCCCGGTCCCCCCAGGCTGTCTCGGTCCCGGTTGTCCCGGTCCCGGTGCCCGTAGGCCCGGCCCCCCCCGGGCTGTCCCGGTGGGTCCGGTTCCCCCAGGCTGTCCCGGGCTGTCCCGGTGGGCCCTGTCCCGGTTGTCCCGGCCCCCCCAGGCTGTCCCGGTGCCCGTAGGCCCGGTCCCCCCCGGGCTGTCCCGGTGCCGGTGCCCCGGCCGGGCCCCACGTGCTGCCGCCGCCGCCGGAGTAAACACAGCGCGTGTTGCCATGGCGACGGCGTTCCATGCCCCTGACGTCACCACGTCCGGCGTCCTTTGTTTACGTCGCGCGGCAACCGCCGTGGCCCTGGCAACGGAGAGAGGGGCGGGGCGGGGCGGGGCGAAGGGGGCGGGGCTTGGCGAGGTTGGGGGCGGGGCCTGCGCCGCGGTTTTCCCGCGCTCTGCGGGGCTGGGGACACGTGGGGGGGACACACGGGGGCGGGGGGACACGCGTGGGAGGGGGGCACGGGGGATTTGGGGACCCCACGGACACGTCCCCGCGTGTCCCCCCGGCCGCTCACCCCCCGTGTCCCCCATTTTGCCCCCCATGTCCCCTCGTGGTGCCCTTGTGCCCCCCCGTGTCCCCAAGGCTCCCCCCGTGTCCCCAAGACTCCCCCCATGTCCCTAAGGTCCCCCCCCATGTCCCCAAGGACCCCCTCATGTCCCCATTTCCTCCCCCATGTCCCCCATTTTGTGTCCCCCCCGTGTCCCCAAGACCCCCCCAATGTCCCCACTGCCCCCCATGTCCCTAAGGTCCCCCCATGTCCCCAAAGACCCCCCATGCCCACCCCCCCATGTCCCCTCGTGTCCTCATGGTCCTCTTGTGCCCCCCTCGTGTCCCCAAGACCCTCCACATGTCCCTAAGGTCCCCCCCCGTGTCCCCACACCCCCCCCCCATGTCCCCAAGCCCCTCCCCATGTCCCCACTGCCCCCCCATGTCCATCCCCTCCCCGTGTCCCCCATTTTGTGCCCCCCATGTCCCCACTGCCCCCCCATGTCCCCAATGCCCCCCCATGTCCCCAAGGTGTCCCCCCCCCATATTCCCCCCCCAAACGAGCCGCTTTGTCACAAGAGTTTTTATTAAAGTGTAAACCCCGCGCAGGGGGCCCCCGCCCCCCCGAGCGAACCCCCCCACGGAGGGGGGTTGGGGGGTGGGGGGGGAGCCCCCGGTCGTGTCCCCCCCCCCCCAGCAGGGTGACACCCCCGGGGAGGGGGGGGGTCACTGCGGCTTCGCTTTGGCACTTGGGAGCTTGGCCTGGATCCTGGGGACAGAGGGCGGCCGTGGGGGGGGGGCACCCCAAAATTTGGGGAGGGGGCACCCCCAAAAATTGGGGGGGCACCCCAAAAATTGGGGAGGGGGCACCCCAAAAATTGGTGGGAACCCCAAAATTTGGGGAGGGGGCACCCCAAAAAATGGGGAGGGGGCACCCCAAAGTTTGGGGAGGGGGCACCCCAAAAATGGGGGGGCAACCCAATTTTAGAGGGGCACCCCAAAATGTGGGTAGGGGGTACCCCAAAAAACGGGGAGGGGGCACCCCAAAGTTTGGGGAGGGGGTACCCCAAAATTTGGTGGGGAACTCCAAAATTTGGGGAGGGGGAACCCCAAAAATGGGGGGGCACCACAAAAATTGGGGAGGGGGCACCCCAAAAATTGGGGAGGGGGCACCCCAAAATTTTTAGAGGGGGCACCCCAAAAATTGGGGAGCACCCCAGAATTTGGGAATGGGGCACCCCAAATTTTTTTTTGGGGGGTGGGCACCCCACAATTTGGGTAGGGGGCACCCCAAAACTTGAGGGGGGGCACCCCAAAAATTTTTTGGGGGGGGGGTCCCTCACCTGGCGCGGAGGTGACTCAGGTGGTTCCTCAGCAGGCTGCCGTACCGCTCTATTTGGGCCTTGGGGACAGTTGGGGACAATTTTTTTTTTAGGGTGGGGGGCAACTGGGGACGCCTTGGGGGCAGGTGGGGACGGGGGGGGAGCAATTGGGGACATGGGGGGGGGGCAGAGGGATCCCCGATGCTCTCCACCCCCGGTGCGCGTCCCCAATGCGCTCCACACCCCTTGTCCCCAATGTCCCCAATGTCCCCAAACCCGTGTCCCCCCCCCGGTGTCACCCCCCCCCCAAGGTGTCCCCAGCCCTGTGCCCCCCCCCCCCGTGTCCCCCCCGTACCTGGTGGTGCCGGTAGAGCACGGGGAAGGTGAACGCGCAGATGACACCTGGGGGGAGCGGCCACATCAGGGACCCCCCTTGTCCCCATGTGTCCCCCCTTGTCCCCATGTGTCCCCCCGTGTCCCCTTGTGTCCCCCCATGTCCCCATGTGTCCCCCATCCCCCCGTCCCCATAATGTGCCCCCCCCGTGCTACCAAACTGCTGTCCCTGTGTCCCCATCCACTTGTCCCCCTCCCCGTGTCCCCACCCCTGTGCCCCGTCCCCATTCCTGTCCCCATGTCCCCATCCCCGTGTCCCTATACCCATGTCCCCATGTCCCCATCCCATATCCCATCCCCGTCCCCATGTCCCCATCCCATATCCCATGTCCCCATCCCCATGTCCCCATGTCCCCACTCCATGTCCCCATGTCCCCATCCCATGTCCCCACGTCCGTGTCCCCACCCCATATCCCATCCCCACGTCCCCACCCCATGTCCCCATCCCATATCCTGTCCCCATGTCCCCACCCCATGTCCCCATGTCCCCCCCATGTCCCCCCTGTGTCCCCATGTCCCCACCCCAGTACCCATGTCCCCATCCCCATTCATGTGTCCCCATTCCCATGTCCCCACCCCATGTCCCCATCCCATGTCCCCACCCCATGTCCCCACCCCATATCCCGTCCCCACGTCCCCACCCCATGTCCCCATGTCCCCGTGTCCCCCCTGTGCCGTACCCACTCCGAGCAGCGTCACCCCGTTGAAGACGGCCCCCACGTAGGTGAGCAGGTAGAAGAGGAAGGCGAACTGCGCCCGGAGCGCGCTGTCGCCCCCCTGTCCCCAACCCCGTCCCCAACCCCGTCCCCAACCCCGACCCCAACCCCAACACCGACCCCTGTCCCCAACCCTGTCCCAAACCCTGTCCCCAACCCCGACCCCAACCCCATGACCCCGCTGCCCCCCATGACCCCAATCTTCCCCTACAACCCCAATGTCCCCCCATAACCCCAATGTCCCCCGTTACCCTAATAATCCCCTACAACCCCAATCTTCCCCTACAACCCCACTGCCCCCCATGACCCCAATCTTCCCCTATAACCCCAATGTCCCCCCATAACCCCAATATTCCCCTACAACCCCGCTGCCCCCCGTGCCCCCCTGCCCCCCATGACCCCGATGTCCCCTATAGCCCCAATATTCCCCCACAACCCCAATCTTCCCCTAAACCCCAATGTCCCCCCATAACCCCAATGTCCCCCCGTGACCCCAATCTTCCCCATAACCCCAACCTTCCCCATAACCCCAACCTTCCCCTACAACCCCGCTGCCCCCCGTGCCCCCCCTACCCCCCGTGACCCCGCTGCCCCCCGTGACCCCCGTGACCCCCATGACCCCAGTGTCCCCCGGTGACCCTAATAATCCCCTACAACCCCAATGTCCCCTACAACCCCAATCTTCCCCATAACCCCAATCTTCCCCATAACCCCAACCTTCCCCTACAACCCCCCTACCCCCCGTGACCCCGCTGCCCCCCCCGTGCCCCCCATGACCCCAATGTCCCCCTGTGACCCCAATAATCCCCTACAACCCCAATCTTCCCCTACAACCCCAATCTTCCCCATAACCCCAACCTTCCCCTACAACCCCGCTGCCCCCCATGCCCCCCTACCCCCTGTGACCCCACTGACCCCCCGTGACCCCGCTGCCCCCCGTGCCCCCCCGTGCCCCCCATGACCCCAATGTCCCCCTGTGACCCTAATAATCCCCTACAACCCCAATGTCCCCCCATAACCCCAATGTCCCCCCGTGACCCCAATCTTCCCCATAACCCCAACCTTCCCCTACAACCCCCCTACCCCCCGTGACCCCGCTGCCCCCCGTGCCCCCCATGACCCCAATGTCCCCTGGTGACCCTAATAATCCCCTACAACCCCAATCTTCCCCTACAACCCCAATCTTCCCCTACAACCCCAACCTTCCCCTACAACCCCGCTGCCCCCGTGCCCCCTACCCCCTGTGACCCCGCTGCCCCCGTGCCCCCCATGACCCCAATGTCCCCCTGTGACCCTAATAATCCCCTACAACCCCAATCTTCCCCTACAACCCCAATCTTCCCCTACAACCCCGCTGCCCCCCGTGCCCCCCTACCCCCCATGACCCCACTGACCCCCCCGTGACCCCACTGACCCCCCGTGCCCCCCCCGTGCCCCCCCCGTGCCCCCCATGACCCCAATGTCCCCCTGTGACCCTAATAATCCCCTACAACCCCAACCTTCCCCTACAACCCCGCTGCCCCCGTGCCCCCCTGCCCCCCATGACCCCGATGTCCCCTATAGCCCCAATATTCCCCCACAACCCCAATGTCCCTCCATAACCCCAATCTTCCCCTAAACCCCAATGTCCCCCCATAACCCCAATGTCCCCCCGTGACCCTAATAATCCCCTACAACCACAATGTCCCTCCATAACCCCAATGTCCCCCCATATCCCAGCTGCCCCCTGTGACCCCAATGTCCCCTCCTGTCCCCCATGACCCCAACATCCCCTATAACCCCAATGTCCCCCCATAACCCCAATGTCCCCTTCTGTCCCCCATGACCCCAATCTTCCCCTCCTATCTCCCATGACCCCAACGTCCCCCCATAACCCCAATATTCCCCCACAAGCCCAACCTTCCCCTACAACCCCTCTGCTCCCCGTGACCCCACTGCCCCCCGTGCCCCCCTACCCCCCGTGACCCCGCTGCCCCCCATGCCCCCCCGTGTCCCCCATGACCCCAATGTCCCCCTGTGACCCTAATAATCCCCTACAACCCCAATGTCCCCCCATAACCCCAATGTCCCCCCGTAGACCCCAACCTTCCCCATAACCCCAACCTTCCCCTACAACCCCGCTGCCCCCATGCCCCCCCTACCCCCTGTGACCCCACTGACCCCCCGTGCCCCCCATGCCCCCCCGTGCCCCCCATGACCCCAATGTCCCCCGGTGACCCTAATAATCCCCTACAACCCCAATCTTCCCCTACAACCCCAACCTTCCCCTACAACCCTGCTGCCCCCGTGCCCCCCCTACCCCCGTGACCCCGCTGACCCCCCCCGTGTCCCCCCCCTGTCACCTTGAGGGACTCGGGGATGCTGTGGACGAGGAAGAGGCGGGTGAGGGTGCGGGTGGCGGCGGCCAGGTGGCGGCCCAGGCGCCGGGCCCAGCGCTGCTGCTGCTCGGGGCTCAGCCCCACAGCGGCCCCATGGCCCCTGGGGACAAGGACGGCCACCCATGGGGTCACCCGGGGGGTGGGAGTAGGGACATAGGGACGGGCAGGGCCACCCCGGGGTGTGGGGGGGTCGTGCAAGGGGATGGGGACGGGGATGTTGTGCGGTATGGGGTTGGGGATGCCAGGGGGTACCCAAATGTCATGGGGATGGGGACCCCAGGGGACACCCCAATGTCACAGGGATGGGGACAGGAGGGGACACCCCAATGTCACAGGGATGGGGACAGGAGGGGACATCCCATGTCATGGGGATGGGGACAGGAGGGGACATCCCATGTCATGGGGTTGGGGTGCCAGGGGGTACCCAAATGTCATGGGGATGGGGACCCCAGGGGACACCCCAATGTCACAGGGATGGGGACACCCAATGTGATGGGGATGGGGACACCCCAATGCCATGGGGATGGGGACAGGAGGGGACACCCCGTGTCATGGGGTTGGGGATCCCAGGGGGTACCCGATGTCATGGGGATGGGGACAGGAGGGGATGTCCCATGTCATGGGGATGGGGATCCCAAGGGCCACCCCAATCCCATAGGGATGGGGATCCCAGGGGCCACCCCAATGCCATAGGGACAGGGATCCCAAGGGCCACCCCAAACCACGGGGCCACCCCAAAACACAAGGATGGCGATCCCAAGGGCCACCCCAAACCATGGGGACACCCCAAAACACAGGGATGGCTATCCCAGGGGACAACCCAATGCCATAGGAATGGGGATCCCAAGGGGACACCCCAATGCCATAGGGACAGGGACCCCAGGGGACACCCCAAACCACGGGGACACCCCAAAACACAAGGATGGCGATCCCAAGGGCCACCCCAAACCACAGGGCCACCCCAAACCACACGGACACCGACCCCAGGGGCCACCCCAACCCACGGGGCCACCGATCCCAAAACCCCCCCCCCAACCCCATAGGGCCGGGGACACCCCGGAGGATTTGGGGTGGGATTTCGGGGGGTGCCACTCACCGGGGGTGCTCGGGGGGGGCGCGGCGCAGCGCCCTTAGGGCCGCCTGGTGCAGGCGCAGGGGGAGGGTGACCCCCAGCACCGCCAGCGCCCCGTAGGCGCCCACGCTGACGGCGCTGAAGCGCGCCAAGCACCCAAGGGTGCCCAGCGTCCCCGCCAGCGCCAGCGCCGAGCGCCCCGGGGCGCGCCAGTACAGCAGCTCCCACACTGCGGGGATACTGGTGTGGGTGCCAGGGCCTCCCAGCGGGTCCCCCAGTGCTCCCAGTAGCCCCTCTGGGGCGCCCCAGTGCTCCCAGTAGCCCCCCTGGAGCGCCCCAGTGCTCCCAGTAGCCCCTCCAGGTCACGCCAGCATCCCTAGAGTCTCCCCAGTAGCCCCTCCAGGTCACCCCAGTGCTCCCAGTAGCCCCTCCAGGTCATCCCAGTGCCCCTAGGGTCTCCCCAGTGCCCCTCTGACAGTCCCAGTGTCACCCCAGTGCTCCCAGTAGCCCCTCCAGGTCACCCCAGTGCCCCTCTGATAGTCCCAGTGTCACCCCAGTGCTCCTAGTCTCCCCAGTAGCCCCTCCAGGTCACCCCAGTGCTCCCAGTAGCCCCTCCAGGTCATCCCAGTGCCCCTAGGGTCTCCCCAGTGCCCCTCTGACAGTCCCAGTGTCACCCCAGTGCTCCCAGTAGCCCCTCCGGGTCACCCCAGAGTCCCTAGAGTTTCCCCAGTAGCCACCCCAGGACACCCCAGTGCTCCCAGTAGCCCCTCCGGGTCACCCCAGTAGCCCTAGAGTCTCCCCAGAAGCCCCTACATATCACCCCAGTGCCCATCTGATAGTCCCAGTGTCACCCCAGTGCTCCCAGTAGCCCCTCTGGGGCGCCCCAGTGCTCCCAGTAGCCCCTTCAGGTCACCCCAGTGCCCATCTGATAGTCCCAGTGTCACCCCAGTGCTCCCAGTAGCCCCTCTGGGGCGCCCCACAGTCCCTAGAGTCTCCCCAGTAGCCACCCCAGGACACCCCAGTGCTCCCAGTAGCCCCTTCAGGTCACCCCAGTGCCCATCTGATAGTCCCAGTGTCACCCCAGTGCTCCCAGTAGCCCCTCTGGGTCACCCCAGAGTCCCTAGAGTCTCCCCAGTAGCGCCCCCCGGTCACCCCAGTGCTCCCAGTAGCCCTAGAGTCTCCCCAGAAGCCCCTCCAGGTCCCCCCAGTGCCCCTCTGATAGTCCCAGTGTCACCCCAGTGCTCCCAGTGTCCACCCACTATCCCCTCCAGATCACCCCAGTGCCCCCAGTGTGCTCCCAGTGCCTCCCAGTGCCCCCCATAGACCTCTCCCAGTGCCCCCCATGTTCCCCCCCTTCCCAGACTCCTTTAAGACCCCCCCCCATGCTCCCAGTATCCACTCCAGAACCTCCCAGTACCCCCCAGTACCTCCCAGTACCCCCACCCAGCCCCCTCCCCACATCCCCAGTTCCTCCCAGTGCCCCCCTCAACGTCCCCAGCCCCCCCCCACGGCCACACCAGCCGCCCCCCGTCACCCCCCCCGACAACCCAGGGCACCCAGTCCCCCGCCCCCCGCACACGGGGGGTCCAACAAAGCTGTGGGGGGGGGGCCAAAAAGCCGGGGGGTCCCAAAAGGCCGGGGGTCCCAAAAGGCTGGGGGGGGGCCCCCCCACCCACCTTGCCCCTCCATGGCGCCTCGGGTGCTGTGTGCAGGGGGGGGGCCTCCCCCCCCCCCTATTTTTAGCCACCAATCGCGCCCCACCCTGCAACCGGATTCCTGCCCCCCCCCCTCCCCAAGGTCCCCCCCCTCCCAAAAAATGCATCCCGGGGCCCTGATTGGCTGCTCACCCAGGACGTCAGCTCCTGTGGGGCTCGGCGATTGGTCGGGGGGGGCGGGGGCCCCTCGAGGATTTGGGGGGGGGCCGGGGGGGGGGCTCCAGCGGGGGCTCCAGGGGCTCCCCCTGCAGGCAGGGGGGGGAGAGCAGGCGGCGGGGGGGGCCCCACGGGCGCTGCTGTGAGAAGGGGGGGGGGGAGAAGCTGCGGGGGGGGGCACAAGCAGTGCCCTGAGCCCCCCCTCCCAAGACCCCCAGTAACCAGCCCCCTCTGCCCCCTCCCCCAGCACCCTAAGCCCCCCCAGGTCACCCCCATCACCTGCCCCCCCAACACCCTCCTTTCCCCCCATCCCCTTCCATCACCCCCTCCCCATTATTTTGCCCCCCCCCCCATCATTTTACCCCCCCTGTTTCCCCTCCTTACCCAGGCTCGGTGGGGGCTCCCTGGGCACGGGGTCTGCCAGCACCGAAGGGCCCCCTGGCCCCCGGGCACTTCGTGGGGGGGCACGAGCAGAAGCGCGGGGGTCCGGCCCCCGGGGTGGGGGGGGTTCAGGCGGGGGGCGACCCCGGCGGGGGTCCCGACGACCTCGGGGAGCCGTCTCGCCTTGGGGGCCCCCCCCCCCCCGGAGAAGGCGATGTAGGAGAAAGTGAGTTCCCGGGGGGGGCCCCGGCCCCCCCCCGCCGCCACCTCCGCATCTTCATCCTCCTCTTCCTCCTCGGGGGGCTCCGGTGCCGCCTGCAGCTCGGGGAAATCCGGCTCCTCGGGGCTGCCTTGAAGGGGGGAAATAGGGACGGGGGGGGGGGTCAGGGGGTTGCTCCCCCCCCCCACTAGTCACCCTAATTTGGGCTGGGGGGGGGCTCGGCCCCACTCACCCTCCGTGGAGTCCGGCGTGGTGGAGGCCGTGGATGGAGCCTCTTCTGGGGGGGGACAAAGAGGGGGACGGGGGGAGCATGGGGTCACCCTACAAGGCTTGCCCCCCTCAAGCATCCGTATTGCCCCCCTCAGTGGCAGGTGCCCCCAAACCTGCCCCCCCACCCCTATGCCCACTGTGCCCCCGTGGCTTCATTACGGGTGCCCCCCGCCCCCCCGGACACTCCCCGTACCCCACCCTGCCCTCCGGTGCCCCCATCCCCTGCAGCCCCTCCCGGTACCCCCCATCCCCGGTGTCCCCCCTCCCGGTTCCCCATCCCCGGTGTCCCCCACCCTCTCCATCCCCTCCTGGTGCCCCCCTCCCGGTTCCCCATCCCCGCCCAGTCCCTCCCGGTCCCTCCCGGTTTCCCATCCCAGGTACCCCCCATCCTCTCCCAGTACCCCCCCATCGCCTCCCGGGGCCCCCCAATCCCCTCCATCCCCTCCCGGTTCCCCATCCCCATCCCCGGTACCCCCCATCCCCTCCCGTTTCCATCCCCGGTACCCCCCACCCCGCATCCCCTCCCGGTACCCCCCATCCCCTCCCGGTACCCCCCATCCCCTCCCGGTACCCCCCTCATCCCCGGTGCCCCCCATCCCCTCCATCCCCTCCCGTTTCCATCCCCGGTCCCTCCCGGTGTCCCCCATCCCCTCCCGGTACCCCCCATCCCCTCCATCCCCTCCCGGTTCCCCATCCCCTGTCCCTCCCGGTGCCCCCCCACCCCCCCATCCCCTCCCGGTACCCCCCAATCCCCTCCATCCCCTCCCGGTTCCCCATCCCCGGTCCCTCCCGGTGTCCCCCATCCCCGGTACCCCCCATCCCCTCCCGGTACCCCCTCATCCCCGGTACCCCCCATCCCCTCCCGTTTCCATCCCCGGTACCCCCCATCCCCTCCCGTTTCCATCCCCGGTACCCCCCATCCCCTCCATCCCCTCCCGGTTCCCCATCCCCGGTCCCTCCCGGTGTCCCCTATCCCCGGTACCCCCCATCCCCTCCCGGTGCCCCCCATCCCCATCCCCATCCCCTCCCGGTTCCATCCCCGGTACCCCCCATCCCCTCCATCCCCTCCCGGTACCCCCCCCACCCCTCCCGGCCCCCCCCCCCCGCCCCCCCCGCTCCCGGTACCGCTCCGTACTGCAGTGGGCGAAGCCCAGGACCTGCCCCATGGCGGCGGCCCCGGCATCAGGCTCCCGGTTGCCCCCGGCCCCCGCTTCCCCCGGCCCCGCCGCGCATCACCGCGGCGCCATGGCGGGGCCCGCGGCGGCGGCGGCGGACAAAGGGCGGCGGCGGCGGCGGGGGGGGTGGGGGCGGGGGGGGGGGGGCGGGGTACGGGTGGGGCCGGGGGGGGGGAAGCGGAGAGCGGAGCCCCCCCCCCTTCCCACTACACTCCCAGTGTCGCCGCCGGTAAGGAATGGAGATGCCCAGATCACTCCCAGTGCCCCCCCAGTATTGCTCAGAGCCCTCCCAGTGCCCCCCCAGTAAGGACTGGAGTTGCCCAGTTCCCTCCCAGTGCCCCCCCAGTAAGGAATGGAGATGCCCAGTTCCCTCCCAGTGCCCCCCCAGTAAGGAATGGAGATGCCCAGATCACTCCCAGTGCCCCCCCGGTAAGGACCAGACACACCCAGTTCCCTCCCAGTGCCCCCCAGTATTGCTCAGAGCCCTCCCAGTGCCCCCCAGTAAGGACTGGAGACCCCCAGTTCCCTCCCAGTGCCCCCCCAGTAAGGAATGGAGATGCCCAGTTCCCTCCCCGTGCCCCCCCAGTAAGGAATGGAGATGCCCAGATCACTCCCAGTGCCCCCCCGGTAAGGACCAGACACACCCAGTTCCCTCCCAGTGCCCACCAGTATTGCTCAGAGCCCTCCCAGTGCCCCCCAGTAAGGACTGGAGACCCCCAGTTCCCTCCCAGTGCCCCCCCGGTAAGGACTGGAGATGCCCAGTTCCCTCCCAGTGCCCCCCCCCAGTAAGGACCGGAGACGCCCAGTTCCATCCCAGTGCCCACCAGTATTGCTCAGAGCCCCCCCACACCCTTCCAGTGCCCCCTAGTAAGGACTGGAGACGTCCAGGTCCCTCCCAGTGCCCCCCAGCAAGGACTGGAGATGCCCAGGTCCCTTCCAGTGCCCCCCCGGTAAGGACCGGAGACGCCCAGTTCCCTCCCAGTGTCCCCCAGTATTGCTCAGAGCCCTCCCAGTGCCCCCCAGTAATGCCTGGAGACCCCCAGTACCCTCCCAGTGCCTCCCTGCTAAAGACCGGAGATGCCCAGTTCCCTCCCAGTGCCCCCTAGTTCTGTCCTGAGTGCCCCCAGTTCTCTCCCAGTTCCCCCCAGTATTGCTCAGAGTCCCCAAGCACCCTCCCAGTGACCCGCAGTAATGCCTAGAGACCCCTCTGCTCCCTCCCAGTGTCCCCCAGTTCTGCCCAGAGGTCACCAGTACCCTCCCAGTAACCCCCAGTGCTGGCCCCCGTGCCCCAGTGTGCTCACAGTTCCACCCAGTGCTCCCCAGAGGCCCCAGAGTACGCATCTAGTGCATCCCAGTACCCTCCCAGTGTCCCCAAGTGATGCCCAGAGCATACCAATTCCTTCCCAGTGCCTCCCAGCACTGCCTGGAGACCACCCAGTACCCTCCCAGTGCTTCCCTGAGCCACCAGTACCCACCTAGAAGTAGCTAGAGCCCCCCAGTACTCTCCCAGTGCCCCCCAGTACTGCACAGAGCCCCCCGATAACATCCCAGTGCCCCACATTGCTGTCTAGAGCCTCTCAGTGTTCTCCCAGTGCCCACCAGTAATGCCTACAGGAGGTCTTTGGGCATTACTGGAGGGCACTGTGAGAGTGCTGGGAACCTCTGAGCGACACTGGGGGGCGCTGGAAGAGAGCTGAAGATCCTCAGGCATTACTGGGGGGGCGGCACTGGGAGGGTGCTGGCGGGCTCTAAGCAACACTGGGACGCATTGGGAGGAAACTGGGGACACTCAGGACAGCACTGGGGTCACTGGGAGGGAATTGGGGGGGTCTCCAGGCATTACTGGGGCGCACTGGAACAGAATTGAGGGGGCTGAAGACAGCACTGGGGGGCACTGGGAGGGTGCTGGGGGGCTCTGAGCAATACTGGGGGGGCACTGGGAGGGTGCTGGGGGGCTCTGAGCAATACTGGGGGGCACTGGGAGGGTGCTGGGGGGCTCTGAGCAATACTCGGGCGCACTGGGAGGCTGCTGGGGTCCTCTGACCAAAACTAGGGGGCACTGGGAGGGTGCTGGGGGGCTCTGAGCAAGACTGGGGGGGCACTGGGAGGGTGCTGGGGGGCTCTGAGCAATACTGGGGGGCACTGGGAGAGTACTGAAGGTCCATAGGCATTACTGGGGGGCACTGGGAGGGTGCTGGGGGGCTCTGAGCAATACTGGGGGGCACTGGGAGGGTGCTGGGGGGCTCTGAGCAATACTGGGGGGCACTGGGAGGTCCACAGGCATTACTGGGAGGCACTGGGAGGGTCCTGAACGTCCATAGGCATTACTGGGGGGCACTGGGAGGGTCCTGAAGGTCCATAGGCATTACTGGGAGGCACTGGGAGGGTCCTGAAGGCCCATAGGGCCTAATTACTCCCCGTGGGTGCCTCTCGCTGCCCGGCCCCACCGCAGGTGGATGGGATGGGATGGGATGGGATGGGATGGGATGGGATGGGATGGGATGGGATGGGATGGGATGGGATGGAGCCCCCCAGCTCTCTCCCACGCTGGGCCCCCACCTTGTCTCACAGGGACCCTCTCTTTCCAGCTTTCTCCAGCAACTGGGCCTCATGGATGGGCTGTGACACTTCCATGTCCTCTGACAGGTTGTGTTCCACATCCAGCGGGTCATCCAGGCTCCCCTCACCATCCTCAGATAGGATGCTGTCCTCATCTGGGATGTCGCCTTCTTCCAGCAAGGTGTCCTCTGCGGGCCGGTTGCTGCCCTTAGAAGACCAGGTCTCCTGCCAGGCCAGCAGGAGATTCAGAAAATCATCAGATTCAGAAAGTTCCCCCAGAACGCCAGACCCAGTACATGGTGGAGCATAGACTCCCCGCATGCCCAGCGCTGTTTACTTTCCTTTTACACCTTTTATAGCTTTTATACCTTTTATGGCTTTTCTACCTTTTGGAAATATTTGTTCTATAAATATTACAAAATTCAGATTGAGTCGAGACCTCGTTTATAACAAATTGGTGACCCCGACGTGATCTTCTTGGACTTTGGATCTGTGACCGGTAAAGGGAGGCGCCCCACACAGTGGCCCTTGCCGATAGCGGTGCTAGAGTCCAACAAGATTTCGAACATAAGAGGCAAGTAAAGAACCAAGAACTCTTATTTTGTGACCCGTAATTCTGTGCACAAGACCCAAACGAAGATACCATTAGGTTGGGTGGGATTCGGAAGTATATCAGGGCAGAGCTACCCCTGTTGGATGCTAATTGTAGCGATCAAAATAATAGGTGGGAAATATACCTAGAGGATTGGTTATCTACTTGGATCAATCAAATTTGATGTGTGTGATGCTGCTGGGGACGATTATTACACACCTTGTGGAACAATGAGTTGGGTGAAATATTCTAGATATGGGAGTCCAACAATTGTTAAAAACTTGTTTATAAATCTTGCAGAGAATATTGTGAAAGCATTCTCTTGTGGTTCAATTGGCCTTGGCCAAATTTGAAAAAAAAGACACGAATTAATGATACGCAAAAGAAGAGGAGGGATTGTGATACATGGAGTGGTAATTCGTGTGGAGAAAATGGTTGATAGTAATAAAGAAGGGGGAGATTTGGGAGTGTGGCCATGGGGCTTGGAAAGACCCATGGTTGAGATAACATCAGACTCTTAATGAGGAGGCCATCAGGAATGTAAAAGAGTTTAGAGGGAACCAAGAAGGGTGATTCAGGAGACTCCATGCAGGCTGGGGTTTCTTGTTCTCCAGCCATTAAGGCATGGAAGTTTCTGGGTGTTTGCTGTTGCTGTTACATTCAAAGTTGTTTGAGCAATGAAAAGTTGTTTTGAAAAGAACTGCTGTGGGGAGAAGGGGAAAAGAGGGGAGCCTGCCCTCAAGATAAAGGCAACACGATGAAGTTCTGTCACCGATAAAGAAGCAGAAAGAAGGAATGAAGAGGAACAGGCTGGCAGAATGGAGACCAGGATGGGAACAGGCACTTTGATCGCCTCATGGAGATGGGTTCGGCCAGAGTCAGCTCAAAGAAGCTCTACAGAAAGTTCTGGAAATAGGCACTGGAGCTGGGCAGAAGCTGGAGCTGAGAGAAGCGGAGCCAGCACACAACTGCCCCTCACTGCTCAGCAGTTATGGGGAACCATACGTCCTTAGGAACAAAGGCTGTCCTGGTCACCTCACAGCTCATTCTCCTTATTAACAATCAGTTTATGAGCCTGAAATACGGGACCAAATTTATTGCAAGGTGTGGGACCCTGCAACTAAAAACGACAAGGTTGCAGTGGGATTGCTCGGCACCTGGCGAGCAGTCTCTGAGGCCTTACAGAGCCTTTTGGGGCCACAGATGGAAACGTGTGGTTTGCCAGATAGTGAGGGAGCTGCGGGCTCCTTCACTGCTCCTTCTGCCACGCCATTGGCCCCTCTGCTGCTACAGCCATCGAAGGCCTTTGCTGTTACGCCCCTGGTGACCTGGACGTGCCTTTTGGCCTAGGCCCTATGGCCTTGAAAAGGAGATGGATGTGTTTTTCTTCAATTTGGGAAGAACGGGATCCATAAGGCCTGAAGGCCGAGTTGCTTGACTTAAAGTGAACCATATTGTTCAAAAGGAATGGAAAATGGAGACTGTAATTAAGAAAAGGAGTGGAAAATGGAGACTGTTGTAAGTCATGGAAGATATGGGAGCACTTCAGCCAGGCCAACTCTGCTCCCCCAGTCACGGACATTGACAGTTGTAATACACAATAAATATTTGTATAGTAATAAACTTAAAGGATTGTTTGTTGCCTTTCCTGATTGTACAAATGTTTTGGTGTACTCGGGTTTAGTATTTAAAAGCAATATTCTGTATATTTAGAATGTTTGATATTTGTGTGTGTGTTTTGATAGAGCGTAGACTCCCTGCACACCCACTGCTGTTTACTTGCCTTTTATAAATATTCTTTTATAAATATTCTTTTATAAATATTACTAAATTCAGATTGAGTTGAGACTTCATTTATAACATTTGGGTTAATTTTCAGGTGATTGGTCCCATTTGGAGCCAGGAGTTGGTCTCGGTGATCCTTGTGGGTGCCTTCCAGCTCAGGATATTCGAGGATTTTAGGGTTCTAGACATGCTTGAGGGATTTATTCTTAGAGATTTGGGTTAATTTTTAGGTGATTTTTCCCATAGGAAGACAGGAATTGGTCTCAGTGATCCCTATGGGTCCCTTGTGGGGATATTTGGGGATTCTCGGATTCATGACACGCTTGAGGGATTCATTCTCAGGCATTAGGGTTAATTTGGGGGTATTTGGTCCCACGTGGAGCCAGGATTTGCACTGTGGGTTCTGGGAGGACCCCGGGGGGGGCACCAGGTGCCCCTTTTAACCCCTCCCTGGTGGTGGGCCCCACTTCGGGGCGTCGCCATTTTAAGGAGGCCGCTGCCTTTAGAGCGGGGGGCGGGGCCGACCGAAGGGGGGCGTGGCTAAAGGGAGGAGAGGGGCCGCGGCGAAGCGAAGAGGGCGTGGCCTATGGAAAGGGGCGTGACCGGCTGGAAGGAGCCGGGCATAGCGAATGGGGCGTGGTCAAGAGGAAGGGGCGTGGCCTAGCGCAGAGGGCGTGGTCTAAACGAATGGGATGTGGCGGGGAAATGGGCGTGGCCAGGAAAAAGGAGGCGTGGCTTAGCGCCGGGTCGCGGCCGCCGGGTCCTTGCCTCCCCCCCCCTCCCCCCCCCCTTTCCCCGGTCCCGCCCCGCCGCTGCCGCCGCCGCCGCTACCGGAAGGGCCCGGCCCGGCCCCAGCCGCCGCCGCCAGCATGAGGTGAGCGGCCAGGCCTGGCCCAGCCCCCGTACCGGGAACCGGGCCGGAAGCACCGGGAATTGGCTCCGGGGGGGCTGGGGGCTCCGGTAGCACCGGGAGGGGTCCCGGTAGCACCGGAGGGGCTCAGAAGCACCTGGGGGTGGGCCGGTGGCACCGGGGGGGGTCAGTGGCACCGGGGGTTCCCGGTAGCACCGGAGGGGCTCAGAAGACCCGGGGGGGGGGACCGGTGGCACCGGGGGGGTTCCGGTAGTACCGGGGGGGGACCCGAAGTAGCGGGAGGGGTCCCGGTAGCACCGGAGGGACTCGGAAGCACCTGGGAGGGGGGGATCAGTGGCACCGGGGGGGTTCCGGTAGCACCGTAGGGGCTCGGAAGCACCGGGGGGGTGGGCTGGTGGCACCGGGGGGCTCCGGTAGTACCGGGAGGGGTCCCGGTAGCACCGGAGGGACTCGGAAGCACCTGGGAGGGGGGGATCAGTGGCACCGGGGGGGTTCCGGTAGTACCGGAGGGGATCGGAAGCCATGGGGGCGGGCACCGGTGGCACCGGGGGGGATCGGTGGCACCGGGGGGGTCCCGGTAGCACCGGAGGGGCTCGGAAGCAGCTGGGGGGGGGTAAAGTGGCACCGGGGGCGTCCCGGTAGCACCGGGGAGGTTCCGGTAGTACCGGGGGGGGGACCTGAATTACCGGGTGGGGTCCCGGTAACACCGGAGGGCCTCGGAAGCACCTGGGAGGGGGGGTCAGTGGCACCGGGGGAGTCCCGGTAGTACCGGGGGGACCCGAAGTACCGGGAGGGGTCCCGGTAACACCGGGGGGCCCCGGTAGTACCGGGAGGGGTCCCGGTAGCACCGGGGAGGGGGCTCGGAAGCACCTGGGGGGGTCAGTGGCACCGGGGGGCCCGGAAACCCCCGGGGGGGGGTCCCGGTAGCAGTGAGGGGACCGAGGGCTTTACCGGGGGAGGGGGGCACCGGGGGTCCCGCGGTGTTTGGGTAGGGCCGCCACAAACACTGCCCCCCCCCCCTCCAGGATGTGCCCGCCCAGGGGCGGGGCCGCGGCCGGAGCCGTTGGGAAGAGGAAGGAAAAGGGGGGGGGGGGGGGCAGCACCCCGAGGGGAACCCCAAGTGTTGGGGTGCCCCCACCCATGGGTGCCGGTGCCCTGGGGGGCTCACCCCTTGGGGAGGGGGCTGGGGGGCTGGTACCCGGGGGGGGCTTGTTTTGGGGTGGAGGCACCCATGGGTGTCTGGAGTGGGGGGCTCCCCCCACCCATGGGTGCTGGGGTGGTCCCATAGCCTTTGTCCCCCACCCATGGGTGCTGGGAGGGGAGGGGGGGGTCACTCCTGTGGGTATTTGTTCTGGGGGGGTCCCTTTCTGGGGTGTCAGCACCCATAGGTGCCTGTATTGGGGGGCTCCCCCCACCCATGGGTGCTGGGTGGGTGCTGGGGGGTCCCATACCCATGGCCCCCACCCTTGGGTGCTAGTGGAGGGAGTGCTGGGGGAGGGGTGGGTTCCTCATTTGTGGGTACCGGTATTGGGGAGGTTCCCATTTTGGGGTGCAAGCACCCATGGGTGCCCATATTGCGCACCTCCCCCCACCCATGGGTGCCCCCTGTTGTCCTGTGTGTCCTGGGGGGTCCAATACCCATGGCCCCCCACCCATGGGTGCTGGGGGGGGGGTCACACCTGTGGGTACCGGTTCCGGGGGGGTCCTTTTCTGGGGTGGAAGCACCCATGGGTGCCCATTTTTGGGGGGCTCCCCCCACCCATGGGTGCCCCCTGTTGTCCTGTGTGTCCTGGGGGGTCCCATACCCATGGCCCCCCACCCTTGGGTGCTAGTTGGGGGGGGGAAACCCGTTCTGCGTGTACAGCTTGGGGGGGAGTGTCCCATGATGGGTGCTGGTGATGATGCCATACCCCCCCCCACCCATGGGTGCCCATACTGGGGGTGCTACCCCCACCCATGGGTGCTGGGCGTGTGCTGGGGGGTCCCATACCCATGGGTGCTGGTGGAGGGGGTGCTGGGGGGGGGTCCCATGATGGGTGCTGGTGCTGATGCCATGCCCCCCCACCCATGGGTGCCCATACTGGGGGTGCTACCCCCACCCATGGGTGCTGGGCATGTGCTGGGGGGGGTCCCATACCCATGGGTGCTGGGGGGGGGATCCCCATTCGCACGTACAGCGAGGGGGGGGTCCCATGCTGGCTGCTGGTGCTGATGCCATGCTCCCCCCCACCCATGGGTGCCCCCACCCATGGGTGCCCCCTGCAGCGAGACGGTGCTGTGCAGCGCCCGCGCCACGGTGCTGCTCTACGACGAGGCCCAGAAGCAGTGGGTGGCGGCGGGGGGGGGCCCCCAGACCCCCAGCTGCGTCCAGCTCTACCACCACCCCGGCAACCACGCCTTCCGCCTGGTGGGGCGCAAGATGCAGCCCGACCAGCAGGTGGGGGCACCCATGGGTGCTGGGGGGGGCGAGGGAGGCAAGGGGGCACCTGTGGGTGTAGGGGTTAATGGGGTTTTGAGGGATTCGGGGGGGCTACGGGGCACCTATGGGTGGTGGTGAGGGGTTATAGGGCATGTGGGGGGGTGGGGTAACTTTGGGTATGGGCACCCATGGGTCCTGAGGGTGCAGGGCACCCATGGGTGCTGGGCGGGGTGCTATTGGGTCCCTGGGTGCTTGAGGGGGGGAATATGGGACACCCATTAACATGGAGGGGGGGGGTTACCGGATCCTCATGGGCGCAGGGAGGGAGGCTTAAGGAGCACCCATGGGTGCTGGGGTGCACCCATGGGTGCTGGGCAGGGTGCTATTGGGTCCCTGGGTGCTTGAGGGGGGGAATATGGGACACCATTTACATGGGGGGTGGTTACGGGACCCTTATGGGCGCAGAGAGGGAGGCTTAAGGAGCACCCATGGGTGCTGGGGTGCACCCATGGGTGCTGGGCAGGGTGCTACAGTACCCGTGGGTGCTTAGGGGGGGCTATTAGGGGAAACCCATTAAAATGGGGGGGGATTACGGGACCCTCATGGGCGCAGAGAGGGAGGCTTAAGGAGCACCCATGGGTGCTGGGGTGCACCCATGGGTGCTCACTATCCCCCCCCACCCCCCCACAGGTGGTGCTGAACTGCCCGCTGGGGCGGGGGCTGCGCTACAGCCAGGCCACCCCCCAGTTCCACCAGTGGCGGGGGTCCCGCTGGGTCTGGGGGCTCAGCTTCAGCGCCCCCCGCGAGGCCGCCCTCTTCGCCGCCGCCGTCCTGCGGGCGCTGCAGGCGCTGGAGGAGGGTGAGCACCCTTGGGTGGGGCCTGGGGGGGGCACCCCTGAATGCCCCCCCCCCTTATAAACACACCCTGTGACCCCCCCCCACCCCCCTCCTCAATAGGACCCTCGCAGCTCTGGACGGAGCCGGAGCCCCCCGAGGAGAGCCAGGAGAGGTGGGTGCCCCCCCCCCCCAAAAAAAATATGGGGGGGGGGGGGCATGGGTGCTGGGGGGCCCATGGGGTGCTGGGGGGTCAATGGGTGCTGGGGGGCAGCGTATTTGGGGGGACACCCTGTGCTGGGGGGTTTGGGGGTGTTTTTGGGGGTGTTTCTGGTCTATAGGGGATTGGGGGGGTCCTATGTTTTTTGGGGGGGTCCTGTTGGGGGGGGGGGCATCTGTGGGTGCCCCCCCACGTAGGGTGGGGTCTGTGGGTGTCCTGGGGGGTGTTTAACCCTATAGGGGGTTGGGGGGGTGCTGGGGGTCTGTGTGT
Organism: Aythya baeri; assembly: GCA_026413565.1. NCBI lineage: Eukaryota > Metazoa > Chordata > Aves > Anseriformes > Anatidae > Aythya > Aythya baeri. The sequence goes on along the minus strand of JAKRSJ010000070.1, from coordinate 627,379 downwards.
CATGGGGGGGTCCCTGTGCTTTGGGGGGGGGTCCCTGTGCCTTGGGGGGGCCAGATCTGACCCTCTACCCCCCCAGGCAGGCACCGGAGGAGCCAGAGCGGCGCGTGGCGGCAACCGGTGGGTGATTGGGGGGGGTCCCAAGCCCCCCCCCCCCAAAAAAGAAACACTACAAGTGGGGGCTCACCCCTGAGCCCCCCCCCCCCCAAAAAAAAAAAACACAACAAAAAACCCTTCTCCCCCCAATTCCAGCTGCTCCAGCCGGACCCCAGGGGGACCCCCACCACCACCCGGCCCCCCCACCTCCGGGCCCCCCCCACCGCCAGGACCCCCCCAGTGCTGGGGTCCCGCCAGCCCCCCTTACCTGGGGGTGCGGGGGCTGCCGGGGGCTCGAGGGGGGGCTCCGGCTTCGCTGCTGCCATCGCGGGGCTAAACTCAGGAAAGTCGGCAAGGTGAGGGGGTTAAAAATTTGGGGGGGGGATTAAAAATTTGGGTGGGGGGTCAGCTCACCCCATTTCTCCCCCCAGGATGAGGCACCCAGCGGGGGGCCCCCCCCTGCCGCCCCCCCCAAGGGTGGGGGGGGCGGGGGGGGCTTGATGGAGGAGATGAGTGCCATGCTGGCCCGACGGTGAGGGCAAGTTCGGGGGGGGTGTTTTTTTTGTTGGGGGGGGCATCCTTTTTCCATATTGACCCCCACCCCAAAATCCCCCCCCTGGAGGAAGGCCACCCTTCAGGGGGACACCCCAGCGCCAAAGACGTACGAGGACGGCACAAACGTTAGGGTCGCCCCCCCCCCCGTGGCCCCCCCCCCCCGGGTCGGTTTTGGGGTGCCCCCAGCCCCAATTCAAGACCTCCCCCCCAAACCCCTTTAGGACGACGCGGAGCCGGGCGCTAGGACCGCAGCGCAGCCCGCGGGTGAGTGCGGGGACCACAACTCCCAGCATGCCCCGCTGCTGCCCCCCACGGCCGGGCGTGCTGCGGGCAGCAGCGGGGCATGCTGGGAGTTGTAGTCCTGCAGGTGCGGGCGGGTTTAGGGGGCTTTTTTTTGGGGGTGGGGGTCGCGCCCCCCACCCCAATTCGCTGCCCTCTCCCCGCAGAGCCTGTGAGGAGGCCGTGGGAGAAGGCGAGCAGCACGTTGCCCAGGTGGGGGCCGATTTGGGGGCTGTGGGGGCTTGAGGGGGCTTATTTGGGGGAGGGGATGGGTATAGAGGCTGGATTTTTTTTTGGGGGGTGCAGGAGATTTGGGGGTGCCCACGAGGTAGGGTTGGGGGCACCTTGGGGGGGATATGTGGGTGGGGGGTGTTTGGGAAAGGATTTGGGGGTGCTGAGGATTTGGGGGGTGGGTTGGGGGTGTCCAGGAAGGGAATATGGGGATGCTGGGTTGATTGGGGGGGGGGCTGGGAATAACCTGGGGGGGCCCAGCTGATGTTGGGGGGTCCCCAACCTGCACCCCCCCCCCCCGCCAGGATGAAGTCGGCTGCCCCCACCGAGCCCCCCAGTGCTGCGGATGAGCCCGACCTGGAACGGCACAAACAGGTATTGAGGGGGGGGGGCAGAAGATTTGGGGGTGTCATGGGGAGGGGGAATTTGGGGACCCCCCCAACCTTTGTCCTGTGCAGGAGCTGCTGGAGGAGGTGCGGCGGGAGCTGCAGAAGATGAAGGAGGAGATCATTGAGGGTGGGTGCTGGGGGGGGGAAATGGGGGGGCCATGGGGAAATGGGGGGTCATAAGGAAATGGGGGGTCATAGGGAAAAGGGGGGGCTATAAGATAAAGGAGGGGCATAGACAAATGGGGGGAGAGCATGGGGTGATGGGGGGGGGCAGAGAAGAAAATGGGGGGGCAAGGGGGAAGCTGAGGGCTGTAGGAAAATGGGGGGGGGCACCTTAAGGGCACCCCCCAAATGACACCCCCTTTCCCCCCTCCCCAGCATTCGTGGTGGAGCTGCGGAAGCGGGGTGCCCCCTAGCCCACCCAAAACACCCCCCCCCACCCCCTGCACTTCCCCTCCCCTCCACCTCCCAGCCCTCAGCCAGTGGATGGGGGTGGGGGTCACTGGGCCGGACCCCCTCCAGGCTGTGCCTTACCGGCCGAGGGGGGGGCTGCTCCCCCCTACACTGTGCCCCTCCCCCAACACACACACACACGCATTCAGGCTCTTTTTTTTACGCCACTTTTGTTGATTTTTTTCACCTTTTTTTTAAAAAGAAAAATAAGGGGGGGGGTGTAAATGGGGTCCCACCCCCATTTGCTCCCCCCCCTCCACACCCCCAAAAATCCCAAATAAAGGCGGTTCTTTTCTATGGGACACCCCCTCCTGTGTCACTCGGTGTCACCCGACCCCGTGGGGGGGGCTGCCACCCCCGGGTGTCACTGGGGGGGGAACATGGGGGCCACAACTCCCCCCCCCCCAAATGGGGCGTCCCATTCAGCCACGTGGACCCCAGGAGGGGCTGAGGCCCCGCCCACTGCCCGTGGCCACGCCCCTTCTTCGCAGCCCCGCCCACAACCCTTGGCTCCGCCCCCCCGCGCGCAGGGACCAGCCCCGCCCCCATCCAAAGGGACCCCCCTGCTAGGGCTGAGCGAGGCCCCGCCCCCCGCAGGGCCCACGCCCCGCCCACTTTGCACAGCCCCTCCAATCCGGGCCCGCAGCCCCTTTTAAGGGTGGGAGGCCACGCCCACTCTCACCTACCCCGCCCCCTTTCCGCCCCCGCGCTGCGGCCCCGCCCCCCGAGGGGACCGCCGGCGGGAAGAGCGCGAGGGCGCTTTAATGGGCGGGGCCGGGGGCGGGGCCTTGCGCAGCGCCGGAGGTGGGGCCGTGTGCAGAGCCCGGGGCGGGGCCGTGCGCAGCGCCCGCCTCGGCCTCGGCCCCGCCTCCTCCGCTGGCCGCCTTCAGCGCGTCGAGCTCGGCGCGCATGCGCTCTAGGCCGGCCGCCATTTCGCGCAGCGCCGCGGCCTGCTCCTCCTCGCGGCGCCGGGCCTGCCCCGCCTGCCGCGCGTACTCCAGGTAGATGCAGAGCCCGCCCACGCCGAACACGATCGCTTCGCCCAGCAGCTCGGCGCCCAGCTCCGCCGCCGCCTCCTCGTTGAGCGGCTTCACGGCGGCGCCGCGGAAGCCCATGATCCGCATCTTGGCGCGCATCTCCACCCAGTGGTACACTGCGGGGCCGCCGCTCAATGTCACCCCCCTCCCGCTCCGCCTCCTCCTCCCATTGGCCGCCCCACCCCGCGGCGCCTCCCCCCATTGGGCCGCGCGGCCGTCAATCCAACCCTTCGCCCCGCCCTCCTCGCTCCCGCCCGCTGCGCCTTCCCATTGGCTGCCCGCCCTCCGCGGCGCCTCCCCCCATTGGGCCGCGCCGCCATCACTCACCCTCTTTCCCCCGCCCACCCTCCGCGCCCTCCCATTGGCCTCCCACCGTCTCCCATCCCCTCTCCCCATTGGCCCACTCCGCCGTCACTCCCCCTTCCCCCCGCCCTCCCTGCGCCCGCCCCCTCTCCCTCCCATTGGCCAACAGTCGCCCGCCGCGCCCTCCCATTGGCCGCCGCTCACCCGCCTCGCCCTCCCATTGGCCGCCCCGCGGAGCCCCCCCTTTCCGCCTCACTCACGCTGGGCCGGCGGCAGGCAGATGTAGGCGCGGAAGAAGGGGCTGGCGCGGGCCCCGGCCTTGATGCGCGCGGCCAGGGGGCGGCTGAGCTGGCGCGCGCCCAGCGTCAGCAGCTTGGCGATCGGGAACGCGCCCGCCACCATCCTCGGCGCGCGCCGTGACCTCAGCGCCGCGCGGCGAGGGAGGGGGGGGCAAGCCACGCCCCCCGCCGTGGCCACGCCCACATCCGTGGCCACGCCCCCTCTCCTGGCCTCGTCCCTCCCGCCGTGGCCACGCCCCTCTCCTGGCCTCGGCCCAGCCGCCGTGGCCACGCCCACCCGCCGCGGCCGGGCCCTCAGCCGTGGCCACGCCCACCCCCGGCCTGGCCACGCCCACCTCTCCCCCTGCCGGGTTTAACCCGTTGTGTGCCGCACGGGAGTGAATGGAAACGGAGGGGGCGTGGTTTATGCAAATTAAGGGGGTTGTGATTGGCTGGGGGAGGGGAGGGTGGGGGAGTGGTGGTGGGGGTTATGGGGTGATGGGGTTATGGGGTGGGGGGTAATGGGGTGATGGGGGGTAATGGGGGGCATTGGGGTCATAGGGGACAATGGGGGTAATGGAGGGGTAATGGGGTAGGGGGCATTGGGGGTGATGGGGGTATTGGGGGTGATGGGGTTAAAGGGGTGATGGGGAGTAATGGGGGCAATGGGACAATAGGGGGCATTGGGGTCACAGGGGACAATGGGGGGACTGGGGGGCAATGGGGTGATGGGGGTTGATGGGGGCCAATGGGGTAATAGGGGGCATTGGGGTAACAGGGGACAATGGGGGGCTAGGGGGATAATGGGGTGATTGGGGGTGATGGGGGGCAATGGGGGCCAATAGGGCAATAGGGAGGCATTGGGGTCACAGGAGACAATGGGGGGCTGGGGGGCAATGGGGTGATGGGGGGTAATGGGGTGATGGGGGGTTAATGGGGTGTGGGGTTAATAGGGGGGTAATAGGGGGGGTAATGGGGTGATAGGGGGGCATTGGGGTAACAGGGGACAATGGGGGGCTGGGGGGGTAATGGGGTGAATGGGGGTAATGGGGGCCAATGGGGCAATAGGGGGACATTGGGGTCACAGGGGACAATGGGGGTAACGGGGGGTAATGGGGTGATGGGGGTTAATGGGGTGTGGGGTTAATGGGGTGGTGGGGTTAATAGGGGGCAATGGGGGGTAATGGGGTAATAGGGGGCATTGGGGTAACAGGGAACAATGGGGGGCTGGGGGGTAATGGGGTGAATGGGGGTAATGGGGGCCAATGGGGCAATAGGGGGCATTGGGGTAACGGGTGACAATGGGGGACTGGGGGAGCAATGGGGTGATGGGGGCAAGGGGGAGCATTAGGGTCATGGGGGACAGGGGGGAGCAATGGGGTAATGAGGGGCTGGGGGGCATTGGGGTAATTGGGGGCATTGGGGGGCTGGGGGTTAATTGGGGGTAATGGGGAGCTGGGGGGATTTGGGGTCACAGGAGGTAATGGGAGGCAATGGGGCAATAGGGGGCATTAGGATAATGGGGGGCAATGGGGTAATGGGTGGGCAATGGGGTATTGGGGGGCAATGGGGTAATGGGGGGTAATGGGATAATGGGGGGGGCAATGGGGTAAATGGGGGGGCAACTGGGTTCTAATGGGGTACAGTGGGGGGCAGCCCCCCCATTTCCACGCGTGTCGGGGGGGGGCTCAGCGAGCGCCGGGGGGCTCTGTGGAGGGGGAGGGGCAAGTTGGGGGGGGTGTCCAAATTGAGGGGGGGGTCACACACACATGGGGGGGTCCCACGAGGTGGGGGGTCCCACGAAGAGGGGGTCCCACGGGGTGGGGGTGGGGGGCGTGGGGACACTTCGGGGGGGGGGGCAGGTGGCAAGAGCGGGGTACGGGGACGATGGGGGGTAATAACGGGGGGCTGGGGGGAGGATTTTGGGGATGGCCCCCACACCTCGGTGCCCCCCCCCCCCCCATGGCCCCCGCCCCGCCTCTCCCGGGGGCGGTGCCGCCGGAGCCGGTGCCGGTGCCCCGAGGGCGGCGGAGCCCCGCGCGCCGAGCCGGTACCGGGAGAACCGGGGGGGCACCGGGATGAGGAGGGGAGGGGGCACACCGGGGAACGGCTTTTTTGGTGGGGGCTACGGGAACCCGAGGGGGGCGCCTCGGGGTGAAGCGGAGGGGAACGGGGCCACCGGGAGGGCACCGGGGGGCGCAACGGTGGCGGCACCGGGGGGCACGGGGGGACCGGAGAGGGGGGGATGTGTGGGCACCGGGGGGGGGCTCGGGGGACCGGGGGGGGTCGAAGGGGGCAGGTTGCTGCTGGGAGCCCCCCCGACGGCTGGCACCGCTCCGGTGTCCCACGGGGCTCCGGTGCGACGGGACGGGGGTGGCACCGGGAGGTGGGGGGGGTCGTGGGTTTAAAGGGGGGGGTCCTGGTAGCGTGGGGGTCCCGGTGGGGAAATGGGGGTCCCGGACCCCCGTCGGGCCCCGTGCCGGCCGGGCGCCTCCCGCGGCTCCCTGGAAACGAACGCGTCAAAGCGGGGGGGCGGCGCCGGTAAAGCGGGGCCTTGGGGGGGGAAAGGTGTGGGGGGGGCACGGGACCGATCCCCTCCGGTGCCCCCCCTCCTTTTCCTCCATCCCCCCCCCCAACCGCCCCAGGAGCTGCTGTTGCCGTCATGGGGCGCCGGGCAAACGCCCCCTGCTCACCAGGGTCCTGCGTGGGGCAGAGGTGAGGACCCCCCCCCCCCCCGGACACCCACAGCACCACCGGGAGCCCCCTGTCACCCCCAGGTCCCCCCAGGGCCCCCCACCACCAGGACCCCCCATCACCCTCAGGTCCACCCCAGGACCCCATCACCACCAGGCCCCCCCAGGACCCCATCACCCCCAGGACCCCCGGGCACCCCATGTCCCCCCCAGGACCCCATCACCCCTGGGACCCCCCATCACCCTCAGGTCCCCCCAGGACCCCACCACCACCAGGACCCCCCCAGGACCCCATCACCACCCAGGTCCCCCCTTCACCACCGGGACCCCCCAATCACCCCCATGTCCCCCCCCCCCAGGACCCCACCACCCCCGGGACCCCCCATCACCCCCAGGACCCCCGGGCACCCCATGTCCCCCCCAGGACCCCAACACCCTCCAGGCCCCCCCAAGACCCCATCACCCCTGGGACCCCCCCCATCACCACCGGGACCCCCCCATTGCCCCCAGGTCCCCCCATCACCACCAGGACCCCCCCCAGGTGGTGGCCCCATGGTGGGTGGCCCCATGGCAGTGTCCCCAAGCTGGTGCCCACCATGGTGGTGTCCCCATGCTGGTGCCCCCCATGATGTCCCCATGGCATTGTCCCCATGGTGGTGTCCCCATAGCAATGTCCCCATGCTGGTGCCCCTCATGGTGGTGTCCCCATGCTGATGTCCCCATGGCATTGTCCCCATGGTGGTGCCCCCACAGTGACATCCCCATAGTGGTGTCCCCATAGTGGTGTCCCCATGCTGGTGCCCCCCATGCTGATGTCCCCATGGCAATGTCCCCATGCTGGTGCCCCCCATGGTGGTGACCCCACAGTGGTGTCCCCATGGTGATGTCCCCATGGCATTGTCCCCATAGTGGTGTCCCTGTGTTGGTGTCCCCCATGGCAATGTCCCCATGCTGGTGCCCCCCATGGTGATGTCCCCATAGCAATGTCCCCATGCTGGTGCCCCCCATGGTGGTGTCCCCACGGTGGTGTCCCCATGCTGATGTCCCCATGGCAATGTCCCCATGCTGGTGCCCCCCATAGTAGTGACCCCACAGTGGTGTCCCTATGCTGATGTCCCCACGGCATTGTCCCCATGGTGGTGGCCCTGGGGGTGGCACCGTTCCCCTTGCAGGGCGAGCGCTCTGCCCAGGCGACGCTGGCGGCGTGGCAGCAGTACCGGCACGCCTGCGAGCTGCGCCTGCGCCTCGACCCCCCGGCACCCGGTGAGCACGGGGGACACGGGGTGGGGACGACGTTTGGGGACACCTCGGGGGGGGTGAGGGGGACGCAAACACCGACCCCCCACCCCCCATCCAGGTCCCGTCTGCAACCGCAGCTTTGACATGTACGTGTGCTGGGGGGACGCGCCCCCCAACAGCACCGCCACCGTGCCATGCCCCTGGTACCTGCCCTGGCACCACCGAGGTAAGGGGACGCTGCAAGGGGGGGTGGGGGGACACGGGGGACTTGGTGGTGGCCCCCCCGGTGACGCGGTGGTGGCCGTGGTGGCCAGTGCAGGGCGGGGTGGTGGCCCGGCGCTGCGGCCCCGACGGGCAGTGGGTGACCGATGGCACCGGGCGGCCCTGGAGGGACCACTCGCAGTGCGAGGACCTGGAGCAGGAGCAGCCGCTGCAGGTGGGTGGCGATGGCAGCGTGGCGTGTCACGATATGGCATGCTATGTCGTGACATGTCACGCCGTGCCATGCTGTGTCACGCCATGCTGTGCCGTTTTATGTCACGCCGTTGTACATCGCGCCGTGCCATGATGTTCTGTGTCACACTGTGCCATGTCACACCTTGCTATGTCGTGACATGTCACAGCGTGTCATGCCGTGTCACGCCATGCCGTGCCATTTTATGTCATGCCATCACATGTCACACCATGCCGTGACGTTCTGTGTCATGCCATGCCACACCATGCCATGTGGTGACACGCTGTGCCATGTCACGCCATGCCATGCTATGTCGTGACATGTCATGCCGTGTCGTGCCGTGTCACGCCATGCTGTGCCATTTTATGTCATGCCATCGCATGTCACACCATGCTGTGACATTCTGTGTCATGCCGTGCCATGCGGTGACATGCTGTGCCATGTCACGCTGTGCCATGCCATGTCATGCCGTGTCATGCCATGTCGTGCCAAGTCATGCTATGGCATTCCGTGCTGTGCCATGTCACACTGTGCCATGTCACATTGTGCTATTCCGTGCCGTGCCATTCCGTGCCATGCTGTGCCATGTCACACTGTGACCGCTGTCCCTTGTCACGCCGTGCTGTGCCACATCGTGCCGTGCCATGCTGTGCCATGTCACTGTGACCACTGTCCCGTGTCACGCCGTGCTGTGCCACGTCACACCGTGCCATTCTGTGCCGTGCTGTGCCATGTCACACTGTGACCACTGTCCCTTGTCACGCCGTGCTGTGCCATTCCGTGCCGTGCTGTGCCGTGCCATGCTGTGCCATGTCGCTGTGACCGCTGTCCCTTGTCACACCGTGCTGTGCCACATCACGCTGTGCCATTCCGTGCCGTGCTGTGCCATCCTGTGCCATGCTGTGCCATCCTGTGCTGTGTCACGCCGTGCTGTGTCACGCCGTGCTGTGCCATTCCGTGCCGTGCCACGCTGCGAGGTGCCGCGACATGATGGGACGCAGCCGGGGCGGTGCCAAAATGCGTGCACGGAGACGGGGGGGGAGCAAAGGGGGGGCTGCATCGCAGTGAGCTGTGCTGCAGCGTGCCGTGCCGTGCCGTGCCGTGCCATACAACGTGCTCTTATCCCGTGCCAGGATGTGCCGTGCTGTGTTGCAGTGCCGTGTGCCGTGCCGTGCCGTGTTGCACCGTGACATGAACTGTGCCGTGCCATGTTGCACCGTGCCGTGCACCGTGATGTGTTGCACCGTGACACGAACCGTGCCGTGCCGTGCTGAGCTGCACCATTCCGTGCTCGTGACATGCACCGTGCCGTGCTGCACCGTGCCATGCTGTACCACGCTGTGCCGTGCTGCACCGTGCTGTGCCGTGCTGCACCGTGCTGTGCCGTGCTGCACCGTGTTGCACCATGCCGTGCTGCACCGTACCATGCTGCACTTTGCCATGCCGTGCTGCACTGTGCTGCACCATGCCATGCTGCACCGTGCCGTGCCATGCTGCACCATGCTGTTTTGCACCGTGCCGTGCCGTGCTGCAGCATGCCATGGTGCACCGTGCCATACTGTGCTGCACTGTGCCATGCTAAACCATGCCGTGCCGTGCTGCACTGTGCCATGCTGCACCGTGCTGTGTTGCACCGTGCCGTGCTGCACCGTGCCATGCCATGCTGCACCGTGCCATGCTGCGCTGTGCTGTGCTGCACCATGCCATACTGCACCGTGCCGTGTTGCACCGTGCCGTGCTGCACCGTGCCGTGCCATGCTGCACCGTGCCGTACTGCACCGTGCCGTGCTGCACCATGCCGTGCCATGCTGCACCGTGCCATGCCGTGCTGCACCAAGCTGTGCTGCATCGTACCGTGCTGTGCCGTGCTGCACCGTGCCGTGCCATGCTGCACCATGCCATGCCGTGCTGCACCGTGCCATGCCGTGCTGCACCGTGCCATGCTTCGTGCCCCATCCCGGTGTGCCACCACATCCCAGCACCCCTCAGTTTGTGTCCCGAGCCGTTCCCCGTGGCATCCTTGTGTCCCCACCATGTCCCCATGTCCCCCTGCTGTCCCAGTGTCTCCACGCTGCCCCCACATCCCCACACCATCCTGGTGTCCCCACGCCATCCAAGTGTCCCCACACCATCCTGGTGTCCCAATGCCATCCTGGTGTCCCCACGCTGTCTCCTCACGTCCCACTGCTGTCCCCACGTCCCCCTGCTGTCCCCATGTCCCCACGCTGTCCCCGCGTCCCCACAGCAGCACGCCTGGCTGCTGGAGCAGTTCCGCCTGGTCTACACCGTGGGCTACTCCCTGTCCCTCATCTCCCTCCTCCTGGCGCTGCTGCTGCTGCTGCTCTTCAGGTACCGGGGGGATCGGGCGCTGCCAGCGGCACCCATAGGTGCTGCCGGGCACCCTTGGGTGCTACCCAAGCCCCCTCGCCCCCCCCCAGGCGCCTGCGTTGCACCCGCAACTACATCCACGCCAACCTCTTCCTCTCCTTCGTGCTGCGGGCGGGCGCCATCCTGACGCGGGACGCGCTGCTGCACCGCCACCTGCGCCCCGGCCTCGGCGACCCCCTGCAGCTGCTGAGCCAGCAGGTGGGGGCACCCATGGGTGGGGGGCACCCTTGGGTGGTGGGGCACACGAGGGAGGGGGCGCACGTGGGTGGGGGACACCCGCTGAGGGGGAAATCATGGGGGGAGAACGCAAAATTTTGGGGGTTCTGAGGTGGGTGCCGGTGCCACCAGAGGGCTGGTGACACCACGGTGGCAATGCCACCACGGTGCTGGTGACACCATGATGCTGGTGCCACCAGGATGGCAATGCCACCATGCTGTTGGTGTCACCACACTGGCAGGGCCACCACGGTGCCACAAGGACAATGCCATCGTGCTGCTGGTGCCACTGTGCCACCAGGTGCCACCACGATGGCAACGCCACCACACTGCTGGTGCCACCACAATGACAATGCCACCGTGCTGCTGGTGCCACCATGCTACCAGGTGCCACCAGGTGCCACCACGATGGCAATGTCACCACAGTGCCACAAGGACAATGCCACCACGGTGCTGGTGCCATCGTGCTGCTGGTGCCACCGTGCCACCAGGTGCCACCAGGTGCCACCAGGATGGCAATGCCACCATGCTGCTGGTGCTGCCACCGTGCTGCCGGTGCCACCCCGGTGTCCCCGTGGCGTCCCCCGGCAGGCGGTGGCGGGGTGCCGGCTGGCGCAGGCGCTGACCCAGTACTGCGTGGGTGCCAACTACGGGTGGCTGCTGGCCGAGGGGCTCTTCCTGCACAAGCTGCTGGTCCTGGCCACCTTTTCGGGTGACCGCTGCCTCCCCGCCTTCCTCCTCCTCGGCTGGGGTGAGCCACGCGTCCCCCCGTGTCCCCAATTGTCCCCACGCCGCCGTCCCCAACCCCTGTCCCCAACCCCGTCCCCGCAGGCGCCCCCGTGCTCTTCGTGGTGCCGTGGGTGGTGGTGCGCTACCTCTACGAGAACGAGGGGTGAGTCCCTTTGTGCCCCCCCAAATTTTTGTCACCTGGAGGGGACGCCGCTGTCCCCAAGGGGGTGTCCCCAAGGGGGGGGGACAGCGCCGAGCTCCGTCCCCGCTCCAGGTGCTGGGAGAGGAACGAGAAGGCGGCCGTGTGGTGGATCATCCGCTGCCCCATCCTGATGGCCGTGGCGGTGGGTGACACGGGCACGGGGGGGGGTGACACGGGCACGGGGGAGGTGACACGGGCACGGGGGTGTCACCGTTTGTCCCTGTCCCTTCTCTTTGTCACAGGTGAACTTCGTGGTGTTCGTGCGCATCGTCCGCATCCTGGTGGCCAAAGTGCGGGCGCATCAGGTGGCCCGCGGGGACTGCAGGGTCAGGTGGGGACACGCGGGGACACGGGGACACCGGGGGGGGTGTGGGGACACCGGGGGGGGTGTGGGGACACTGGGATGTGCTTGGGGACATCAGGATGTGCATGGGGACAAGGGGACACTGGGATGTGCATGGGGACACCTGAGCCCATCCCTGTCCCTGTAATGTCCCCAGGTGTGTCCCCATCAGGGTAATGTCCCCAAATGTGTCCCCATGAGTGTCCCCATCCATGTAATGTCCCCAGAAGTGTCCCCACATGTGTCCCCATCCCTGTCCCCATCAGGGTAATGTCCCCAGTAGTGTCCCCATGTGTCCCCGTGCCTATCCCCATCCATATAATGTCCCCAAATGTGTCCCCATGAGTGTCCCCATCTGTGTAATGTCCCCAGAAGTGTCCCCAAGCGTGTCCCCAAGTGTGTCCCCATGCCTGTCCCCATCAGGATAATGTCCCCAAATGTGTCCCCACGTGTCCCCATGCCTGTCCCCATCCACGTAACATCCCCAGGCGCATTCCCCGTGCCCGTAAGCTCCCCGAGCGCATCCCCACACGTGTTCCCACGCGTGTCCCTGTCCCCACACGTGTCCCCACGCGTGTCCCCGTCCCCGAGCGTGTCCCCTGGTGTCCCCAAAGGCTGGCCAAGTCGACGCTGACGCTGATCCCGCTGCTGGGGGTGCACGAGGTGGCCTTCGCGCTGGTGGCTGAGGAGCAGGCGGGTGGCACCGTGCGCCTCGTGCGCCTCTTCCTGCAGCTGCTGCTCTCCTCCAGCCAGGTTGGGGGGGTGGTGGGGGGGGCTATTGGGGTCGTGGGGGGCAATTGGGGTCGTGGGAGGGCAATTGGGGTCGTGGGAGAGCAATTGGGGTCGTGTGGGGGGGTGTGGGGGGGAATGGGGGGGTGGGAGGGGTAGGGAGGGCGCAATGGGGGGCGTTGGGGGGTGCAGAGGGGGCAATAGGGGGCAATGGGGGCGTGGGGGGGTCGGGGGGGGACCGGGGGGCAATTGGGGTCGTGGGGTGGGGTGTGGGGGGAATGGGGGGTGGGAGGGGTAGGGAGGGCACAATGGGGGTGTTGGGGGGTGCTGGGGGGCAATAGGGGGTAATGGGGGGGTTATGGGGGCGTGGGGGGCAATGGGGGGCAATGGGGGCAATGGGGGGCGTGGGGGGGCAATGGGGGGGCAATAGGGCAATAGGGGGGCAATGGGGGGGCAGAGAGGTCAGGCAGGGGGGTGCCCCGTCCCCCCCCCCAGCCCCAGGTGCCTCCCCCCCAGGGCCTCATCGTCAGCGTCCTCTACTGCTTCGTCAACAAGGAGGTGCGTGTCACGACATGTCGCGATATGGGGGGAGGAACGCGACGTATATCGCGACATATCGCGCCGCCTCAGGCTGTGCTGCGCCCTCTCGTGCCGTGCCAGGCCCTGTCACGACTTGTTGGGCGCAATATCGCGATATGTCGTGACCTGTCGCCGTGCCCCCCCCCCCTCCAGGTGCAGGCGGAGGTGCGACGCGGGTGGCAGCGGTGCCGCCTGGGTGCCCCCTGCCCCCCAGGAGCCCCCCGGGGACCCCCCCGGGGACCCCCCCGGGGACCCCCCCGGGGTCCCCGGCGCTACGTGGCCGTGGGGGGGTCTCGCCCGGTGCCCCGCGACTCCGGGGGGCACCCCCTGGCTGAGAGCTGCGGCTGTGGGTGGGGGGGGACCCTGACACCTTTGGGTGCTGGGGGGCCCTGACACCTTAAGGTGCTGGGAGAGGGGAGGGGTCTGGGGGGGGGGTTCCCTGACACCTTTGGGTGCTGGGGGAGGGTTATGGGGGGGCCTGGACACCTTTGGGTGCTGGGGGGCCTGTGGGGGGAGTCCCTGACACCGTTGGGTGCTGGGGGTCTGGGGTGGCCCCTAACACCTTAAGGTGCTGGAGAAGGGGTCTGGGGGGGGTCCTGGACACCTTTGGGTGCTGGGGGTCTGGGGGGGTCCTGGACACCTTTGGGTGCTGGGGGAGGGGTCTGGGGGTGGTGTCACTGTCACCTATGGGTGCTGGGGGGGATGGGGGTGGTCCCAGGGTACCCCGGGCTGCTTGGCCCCAGCTTTGTACCCCCAAAGAAAGCTGTGACGTAATGCAGTGGCTCGTGTGACGTCATATCTGCACCGAGGGGGGAGGGGAGAACACACTGGGGGGGGGATTGGCACCACCCTAAGGTTACTCCTAGCTGGGGACTACATCTCCCAGCATGCCCCTGCGCGCATGCGCAGCAGCGCCAGGTAACTCGCTGTTAGTACTGCGCATGCGCGGACTCAGCCGCCGGGCAGGGAACTACAATTCCCATCGGCCCCCTCCCCCGCGGCGCACGCGCAGAGCGCGGCGGCCGTGCGCACGCGCGAGGCACCCCGGAAGCGGCGCGGAGAGGCGGAGCGGCCGCGCCCGGCACCTGCCCGGTGAGCGGGGGAGGGGCGGCGGGGCCGGGCGGGGCCGGGCGGGGCCCGGAGCCGGGGGCGGCGGCGGGGTAACGGCGGCGGGGAGCGGCGGGACCGGGGCTGCGGCCTGCGGGGCCGGCCGAGGCCCGGTTCGGCGGCGGGGCCCGGCGGCGGCGGCGGCGGCGGCTTCGGGCCCGGGGCCCGCAGCGGAGGCTCGGGGCGGGGGCCCGGGGCCGGGCCCGGGGCGGGGCGCGCGCGCGCGGGGCGGGGGCGCGCGGGGGCCGCGGCGCGGGTTCGTCCCCGGGGCCCTGGGGAGGGCGGGGGGGGAGCTGGCCCCGCCCCCTCCTGCTTGGCCCCGCCCCCGTTCTCCCGCGGCCACGCCCCCGCGCTGAGCTCCCGCCCGCCCGCCGCCGCCGCGCTGCCGCCGTCCATATATGGGCATGGCCCGAGCGCGGCCCCCTGATTGGCTGCGGGCCGCGCGCAGCCCCCGCCGACAAACGGCCGGCGGTTAAAAGGGCCGCGCGCCGCGCGCCGGACGGGGCCCACCCCCCGCGCGGCCACCGCGGCCGCTTTAAGAGCCGGGGCCCCCCCCTCCTTCCCCCGGCCGGAGCCGGCGGCGCCGGTGAGGGGGCGGGGCGAGAGCGCGGGAGGGGCGGGGCCTCGGGCAGGTGCGCGGGGGCGGGGTTTAGGGGTGGGGGGCGGGGTTTAGGGATTGGGGGGCAGGTGCTCGTCGGGGCGGGGCTCGAGGGGGCGTGGCTTAAGGTGGGCGGGGCTTGATGGGGCGGGGCCGGGGTTGGGCCCATTCATGGCCCCATCCCAGCCCCATTCATGGCCCCAGTGACCCCAGTAACGCCCCCACTGGCCCCATAGTGGCCCCATACTGGCCCCAGGAGCCTTGCCCAGTCCCCGTCATGTCCCTCCCAGCCCCATATTGTCCCCAACCCCTCCCTCCCAGCCCCATATTGCCCCCTGCACCCCCAACCTCATATTATCCCCTTGCTGTCCCCCCCCAGCCCCATATTGTCCCCAGCCCCATATTGTCCCCACCCCGTCCCCTCCGACCCCATCCTGTCCCCCCCAGCACCATATTATCCCACTTTCTCCCCCCCAGCCCCCTATTGTCCCCTTACTGTCCCCCCCACCCCACATAGTCTCACCCTGTCCCTCCCAGCCCCATATTGTCCCCACCCCGTCCCCTCCAACCCCATACTGTCCCCACCATCCCCATATTGTCCCACTTTCTCCCCCCAACCCGATATTATCCCTTTCCTGTCCCCCCCAGCCCCATATTGTCCCCATCCTGTGCCCACCAGCCCCATACCGTCCCCGCCAGCCCCATATTGTGCCCACCCCATCCCCTCCAACCCCATATTGTCCCCTTGCTGTCCCCCCAGCCCCATATCATCCCCTTCCTATCCCCCCTCGCCCCATATCATCCCCTTCCTATCCCCCCCAGCCCCATATTCCCCCATCCTGCCCCCACCAGCCCCACGCTGTCCCCGCCAGCCCCATATTGTGCCCACCCCATCCCCGCCGACCCCGCTAACGTCCCCGTATCTCTCCCCAGGCCTGGGCGCGGGCGCCGGCAGCTCGGCGACGCGGCGGCCGTGCCATGCAGCCCTGATGGAGCCCAACGCCTTCCCCCAGCTCCAGCTCTGGTGCCCGCGCCCTTTCGGCACCTACACCCAAAACAAGCCATGCCCGGTCCCCGGCCCCACCAAAAAACCTTGCCGTGCCCCCGAAGAACCCGCCGGACCCCGCGCCCCTTCGGAAAACACCCCGCCGCCCCCCGCCGCCCCGCCGGACGAGGGCAGGGTGCTGCTGGACACTTGGTACGTCATCAAACCCGGCAACACCAAGGAGAAGGTGGCTTTTTTCGTGGCCCACCAGTGCGGCGGCACCGGCCGCGCCAGCACCATGAAGGTGAAGGGCAACTGGGGCAGCGAAAGCTCCAAAGCCAAGCGGCGCCGGCGCTGCCACCACCCCGGCAAAAGCAAAAGCGGGGCTGACGGCGAGGGGGGCGGCGAGCCCCCCGACCTCCTCTCGGTGGCCGAGATGGTGGCGCTGGTGGAGCAGCGCACGGCGCTGGCCCTGCAGGGTTTCCAACCCCCGGCGGCGCCCGTGGTTTTCATGGAGGCGGCCGGCGAGGCCAAAACCCCCGCGGCGAGCGCCGACTGCAGCCGGGTGGCCGAAGCCGTGGCTCAATTCGAGTCGCGGCAGCGCGGCGGCACGCGGCACAACGGGCTCTGCCACCCCGGCGCCGAGTGCGCCGCCGCCGCCGCCACCACCACGGCCACCGCCGCGGTGGCACCGGCGCCCGGCGAGGTGCGCATCGCTTTCCGCATCTCCAGCGGGCGTGAAAACCGGCCCGGAGCCGCCCCGGCCGAGCCGGCGGCGAGCGGTGGGCGTCCCAATTGCGTTTTCGTGGGGTGCGGGGCCGCCGGTGGCACCCGCGCCAAGGACAAGATCACCTGCGACCTCTACCAGCTCATCAGCCCGTCCCGCGACGCCTTGCCCAACAACGTGGAGTTCCTCCTGGCCAGCGCCGCGCCCAAAGGGGACGGGGACGGCGCCGACGTGGACATGGGGTGCGGCGAGGGGACGGCGCCCCCCGGTAAGCCGGACGCCGCCGAAGGATCCGGTGGAGAGGCGTCGGCGTCGGCAGCATCATCGGCGTCACGGGACTGCGCGTCCGGCTTCCACGTGGACGTGGTGGTGACGGGGGTGGTGGACCAGTGCGTCTTTTTCGGCAAGGACAGCGCCAAGAAGATGAAGGAGGAGACGGTGAGGCTGCCGGCGCCGCAGGACGACCCGCCGCCGGGACAGCTTTTCCTCCTGCCGGGCGCCGAGGAGGCGGCCGAGGTGGGAGCGGGAGCGGCGGAGGCGGCCGAGGAGACGGCGACGGCGACGGCGGTGACGCCGGACCCGTCGCTGTGCCGCTTGTACCGCCACGTCTCGCACGATTTTTTGGAGATCCGCTTCAAAATCCAGCGGCTGCTGGAGCCGCGGCAGTACATGCTGCTGCTGCCCGAGCACGTGATGGTGAAAATCTTCAGCTACCTGCCCACCCAGGCTTTGGCCGCCCTCAAGTGCTCGTGCCACTACTTCAAATCCATCATCGAGACCTTCGGGGTGCAGGCCACCGATTCGCGCTGGAACCGCGACCCCCTGTACCGCGACGACCCCTGCAAGCAGTGCAAGAAGCACTACGAGAAGGGGGACGTGTCCCTGTGCCGCTGGCACCCCAAACCCTACCACCACGACCTGCCTTACGGCCGCTCCTACTGGATGTGCTGCCGGCGCCCCGATAAAGAGGCGCCCGGCTGCCGCGTGGGGCTGCACGACAACAACTGGGTGCACCCGGCCGCCCGCCGCGACGACGGGAGGTGAAGGACGGAAGGAAGGGACGGTGACGGCGGGGGGGACGCGGAGGGGGGGGACGCCGGGGCGCAGGAGGAGGCGGGTAAAAAAAGTAAAATGTGGAAAAAAAAAAAAAAAAGGAAAAGAAACGGAAGGAAGAGGAAGGAAAGGTGTGGAGGGTGTGGGGGGAAAGGGGTCGGGGGTGGGGGTGTTGTGGGGGTGTCACGCCGGTGGTGGCGCCGTGGGGTGGGGGCATCTTGGGGACATCATGCCGGTGGTGGCACTTTGGGGTGGGGGCATAATGGGGACTTCA
Source organism: Aythya baeri (assembly GCA_026413565.1). Taxonomy (NCBI): domain Eukaryota; kingdom Metazoa; phylum Chordata; class Aves; order Anseriformes; family Anatidae; genus Aythya; species Aythya baeri. Next base: position 609,445 of record JAKRSJ010000070.1, on the reverse strand, counting down.
CTTTGGTGGTGGCACTTTGGGGTGGCGGCTCCGCAGGGTGGTGGCATCATGGGGACATCACGCTGGTGGCGACACTTTGGGGTGGTGGCACTTTGGGGTGGTGGTTCCATGGGGTGGTGGCATCATGGGGACATCACGTCGGTGGTGGCACTTTGGGGTGCTGGCACTTTGGGGTGGTAGTTCCATGGGGTGCTGGCACCATGGGGACATCATGTCGGTGGTGGCACTTTGGGGTGGTGGCTCCTCAGAGTGGTGGCACCATGGGGACATCACGTTGGTGGTGGCACTTTGGGGTGGCGGCTCCGCAGGGTGGTGGCATCATTGGGACATCATGCTGGTGGTGGCACTTTGGGTTGGTGGCACTTTGGGGTGGTGGCTCTGCAGGGTGGTGGCATCATGGGGACATCACGTCGGTGGTGGCACTTTGGGGTGGTGGTTCCATGGGGTGCTGGCTCCACAGGGTGGTGGCATCATGGGGACATCATGCCAGTGGTGGCACCATGGGGTGGTGGAACCATAGGGACATCATGTCAGTGGTGGCACCAAGGTGACATCCCATGGGGGTGACGTCTTATGGGGGTGATGTCCCAACAGGGTGACATCTCACAAGGGTGACATTCCATAGGGGTGACATCCCACAGGGGTGATGTCCCATGGGGGTGACATGTCACCAAGGTGACATGCAATGGGGGTGACATCCCAAGGGGGTGACATCCCATGGGGGTGATGTCCCACCAAGGTGACATCCCATGGGGGTGACATCCAACAGGGGTGATGTCCCACCAGGGTGACATCCCATGGGGTGACATCCCCGGCGGTGCCACCCCCCCGCAGGTTCCCCGCGGACGGCGCCACCACCGCGTCCCCATCCCTGTCCCCATCCCCGTCCCCATCCCCGTCCCCAACCCCACTGCGCATGCGCCTCTCCCTCCTCCCCCCGCCCTTCGGAAAAGGGGGCGTGTCCCAGCGTCCAAGCCACGCCCCACTCCACCACCAAGACCACACCCTCTCCGCTAAACAACACCACCCACTAAACCACGCCCCTCTACGAAAACACACCCCCTCTTCGAAGCCACACCCCCTTTCGCGAAACCACACCCGCCTTTCGAAGACCACGCCCCCTTCTCGAAGACCACGCCCCCTCCCGGGTGGCCCCGCCCCCGCGCCATGCGGAAGGGCGCCGGAGGCTCCCGGAGGCCCCGGGCCGCGGGTTCGGGTCCCGGTCCCGGCCCGGTGGCGGTGCCGCTGCCGCTGCCGGTGCCCGGGCTCTGCCCCCGCCTCCGGGGCTGCCCCCGGCCGCTGCCGCCGCTGCTCCTGGCCCTGGCGGCGGCCGCTGCCATCCTCTACGCGGCCTGGCCCGCCGGGGAGCGGGGCACCGGAGGAGGACCGGTAAAATGGGGGGGGGGGGGGGAACCGGGATTAGGGGAGGGAACCGGGATTAAGGGGGGGGGTACCGGGATTAGGGGGGGTTCCGGGATTAGGGGGAGGTCCCCGGACTGGGGGGGGTCCCGGGATTGAGGGAGGGTGCCCGGATTTTGGGGGGGGGTCCTGGGATTCGGGGGGTCCCGGGATATGGGGAGGGGGTACCGGGATTAGGCGGGGGCCCCGGATTAGGGGGAGGTCCTGGGATTTTGACCCCCAGACCCCCCCCAGGACACCCCCACCCCATGGGAGCTCCTAGACCCCCCATAATCTCCAAGACCCCCAGACTCCCCCCAGAACACCTCCACCCCATGGGATCCTCCATCCCCCCCCCATAACCTCCATGACCCCTCGACTCCCCCAGGACACCCCCACCCCATGGGAGCCCCCAGAGCCCCCCCCAGGACACCCCCACCCCATGGAAGCCCCCAGACCCCCCCAACCCCTCCTTGACCCCTAGACCCCCCCCCCAACCCTATACCCCCCCAAAACCCCTCCCAGCATCCCCACCCCTATCTCTGTC